>JABUQX010037838.1:12500-51405 GCA_015478945.1 Trachelipus rathkii
GGTTTGAAAGTCGTGAGTCATGACCTGTGGTGTGGTGTGTGTGTATGTGTGTGTGTTTGTAAGAAGTAGGAGTCATGTTAAAGTTAGTAATAAGTAAATAACTATATGCGTTCAAGTTAAGGTAAAGTTATTATAGGCAGTTATCAATTAGTTTAATAAGTTACTATACAGCGTTTTATAAGTTAGGATAAACGTTTACTATTACATCGCGTTTCAAGTTAAGGATTGGTAAATACAGGCATTATGATACCTTATATCAATCTAAGCTCATGTTAGGGCAGTTATACTATACCCTACAGGTAGGGTGGCAGTATACCTATGTATGATTTACTATAAATCTACTTTAACGAAGCTTCATTAGATATATAAGGTCATAATTTACGACTTTGAATATAATAAACGGTTCAACGCAGCCGAAATAATCAAGGTCATGAACCGTTAAATTATCAAGCTACAAATAATAAATCAAAAATTGAGGAGGATACGCCCTAAACGAGCGAGAGTGAATGGGGGGCGCATAAACTAGTAGGGGGAGTATCAATGTATTAGAGGTCTGCTACGTTCATAACCGTCGGGTCGCAGCCCTGCATCTCTCCGTAAGGGTGCCAAAAATTGGGGGTTTGGCAAAAATATATAGGGTAATTATATATATATATATTATAATATAATATATAATATTAATATATATATTATATATTATATTATTTAAATAATATATTATTAATATATATATATATTATATAATTATATTAATATTATATTTATACATATATATATATATATATTATATATATATTACATATATATATATAAATATAATATATTATATATATATTATATATATAATAATATTAATTAATATTATTACCTATATATATATATATTATATATTAAATACTTATATATTTAATAATGAATTATATATAATATATATTATATTTATTATATATAATATTATATATATATATAATTATATAATCATATATATATATTAATATATATATATTTTTATATATTATTATAGTAATATATAGATATATATATATTATATTTATATATAGTATATTATATAATGTAATGTGTAATAAATAGGATTTTATCGGGGGTAACCGAGGCGCTTTTTTTTGTTAAACTACAGAGTTTTTTCTTTTGGAAATCCTGTCACTTCTGGTTTTGGTTTGTCTATTATTTTTTGTTTTATTTGTTCTCTGTATGTATGGCTCCAATAGTTCGTTATGTTTTCAGTATATCTATTCTCTCAGTAATCTATTGCCATAATATAAGTTTTATTGCTTGTTTATCACAAGATTTTATTGTAATTATTGAAATATTAATAGATAATATAAGTCTTCTATACTACTTAAATAACAATATATCTATTTGTCTGACCTGAGAACTCTTGCTCCAATTCTTATTTCGTTTAGTATATAACTATGTTATAATATTAAAATTATTGTATAGTTTATATTGAGCAACATAGTAGACTCTGTAAACTATCTATACTCAGCTTTGTAACATGATGGCACTCTCGTATACATTGCGATTTTCGATTATATTCGTAACATGCAGCTTCGTAACTTGCAGATTCGCACATGCAGCTTCGTGACATGCAGCTTCGTAGCATGCAGCTTCGTAAAATGAAAAATACCGTTAACCATAGCTAATACTTCGTTAAATCATTATCGCTAATTTATACGTTGCTATATCGCATGACTTCGTTAACTATGCAGACCTTCTGATTAAACATGTACAGCTTCCCTAAATGCACTTCCTAACATTGCCGTAGTTTACTATACGCGCTCACAGCTATAGTCGTATCAATGCAGTCATATTTATACTAGTAACATTAATCCAGCTTTATCTGCTAATCAGTACAACCTTATCGTAACCATATTCTCCAGATCACTTCTCTAGGAAATGAAATACTTTATCGTATCACATAATGACGGCTTCCTCTTAACTATTGCTCATAGCTCTTCGAGCATAACTCAATCAGCTTCCGGTACATTACGTCATGACTCGTAACGTGTAACAGCTCACAACTACGCTAGTCTTCGATTATAATCGATCAGACTTATCGGGTATATATACTAATTAGCCAGCTTATTTATTAATACTGATTAGATAATTTAGTTCTAAATAAGAGTCATTTTATAATAGGAGACCGTTATATTCATAATCACTATCTATAATATAATTAATCTGTTGATATAATTATGATATTGGTTAATATAATATAATCATTAAATGATATAATAACAATGATAAATATAACATAATCGTTATCTTTAAATTGAGTTTGTACTAATTATTTTATATTTCAAGAATCTAGAGTAATAATAAATAATATAGTTAAAATAATTCATAAGAAAAATAAAATTTTATAATATATATATATAACTATATATATATATATATATAATATATTTATATATAAATATTCTCTCAATAAAGACTCTAATTAATATTAAACTTTTGATTAATCTCATAATAATAATGAAAATAAAGATTATATACACAAATAATACTAATGTATTAATATAATATATAATTAAATATATAACGTTTATAATATAATATATTTATAATAATTATATAATTATATATAATATTAATATATATATAATTAAATATATATTAATGTATATTATATTATTATATATATATTAATATTAATATAATATAAGTTAGAACCGTGAGAAAAGTAATAAAAAAAAATAAGTGCATAATTAATTATATAACAATATATTAATATAATATTAATATATATATATATATATATATATATATATATCTATATTATATATATTATATATTAATAATTATATATTTAGTAATTTATTATTAATTAGTAATTTAACTATATATATACTAGTTACTGCCTCTCAGTATGATACTAATAAATAATTAATATAATATATATATATATAATATATATATATATATTCATTTTACATTAAATATCTATCACAATATCAATATAATCGTTCAAAATGAAACTAAAAAAGAATTTGATTCTTGTACATTTCTAATCATTTCAGAAACTGAGGGTATATATCAGCCAGACACCTCTGGGGAGTAAGTTGGAACAATCTTTGGGAAAATAGCTGTCTGCAGTAAATGTTTCACATACAGTAACGCCTAATTTACCAGTGATTTAACTGTTGTCCGTATGAATATCAAGGAGGCTCTGGGTGAACTTATGTTTATTAAGTATAATATATAATTACATACGCGTTAACCTAATATATACCTACTTCAAGCGGCCGTGAGGAGAGGTTTGTATATTAGTCTCAGGTTCTATTGAAAGATTATTCTAAGAGTCAAATAGACGGAGCTAGAATTATAAATGCATATCCAGTAATGACCAATTATTTGGATGAAATTTATCTATATGACCCTATTCAGATGCAATGAGAACGCGAAGGAATGATAATAGATCTATTTTTTTCATGCCATTGAATTAACATAAAGAGGTTTAAATAAATTTTTTTCTACATTTCTTTGTATTATTTTATATTTTTGCGTGATCTTTTCTAATTAAAAATTTATAAAAATAATTCTAATTCTTATTAATAATACTCTATGCTGTTTTCATTTATTATTTATATTATTTTTTTCTGACGCTCTCTATAAATTTATGCTTGATAAAAAAATTTTGAATTTGCTGACATGTGAAGCTTATTGACGCTATGTTAGCGGACTAATTTTTTTTGAAACTAAATTGTATGTGCTTTTTAGTATGGTCACGGACTTAAGTTTTCACCACTTTGCCGCTTTGCGTTTAGCGCTTTATCTTATCAAGTTCTTAAAATTTTTGGGATGTCGACTCCACATCTGATTATATTAATATATATTATATATACTTAATATATAATATATATATTATATTAATTATTTATATATATATAATATTTATATATTATAATATATTATATATATTATAATATCATATATATTATCTTAATATAATATATATTATATTATACATTAAAATATATTTAATATATATATTATATATATATATATAATATATAATTATATATTCTAATTATAATATATTAAATATATATTAATAAATATACTAACTTATTACTTATAAATTAAAATATTATATATATAATGATATAATTATATATTAATAGGTATATATACTATATATAATATATTAAATACTATATATATATATACTATATACTATATATATGATTATATACTAATATATATATTATTATATTATTTCACATATTGTAATAATATATACTTATTAATATATTAATATATAATATATTAATTATATAGATATTATATATATATATATTACTAATCATTTTATAATAAAAAATATGTTTCGTTTTATATTTTATTTTGTGTAGTATTTTAGTAACTATTGTTCCTCACTATAATATCCTTTTATGCTCATATTATATGTTTGTTAGAAGCATAGTATATCATAAGTTTTGGTCTTTGCACAATCTACGATGCGAAAATCAAAAGCGCGTAAGGCTGGCGTCGAAGAGAAAGAGCATTGAAGAATTTTCTAATTTATTGATGTTTTAAAATAACAATTTACTTCATTAACTTGATTCGACAGAAGTACTGTGTCAAAGTATCTTGGATTTGAAAACTTTTCATTTAATATATATAAGACAATTTAAAAGAGCAATAGTTATTATATTATTTATATATATACTATATCGAGCGTGGTCTTTATTTATTCGGAACAAGTGGATCATTGTTGCGTGCTTCCAGAACTAGAGAGAGAGGAGAAATCAGATGCATAGTGTAATATAACTGGGATAGCTCTGAGACTTTATATATATAGACGATTGAAATTAATCCATTAAGAATAAACATATAATTAAATTAACTAATATAAAAAAATTTGATACAATTATAATATATAATATTTTATATATTGTTTGAACATTTGAATATATTTGATAATATTTAAAATTTATATTATTTATCTAGTATTTAATTAATATAAATTTATTTTATAATTATATATTACATTTAATATACATATAATATTAATATAATATATATAAAGTATATATATAATATATATATATACATATATATCATACTATATAAATACTATAATTATACTATATATATATATATATATACTATACTTATTATATATATATCATTAATATACTTATTATATAGTATATATATATAACTATATACATATAATATATAATATATATTATAATATTAATTAACTTATAGTATATTATTTTATTATATATTAATATATACTGTATATGAATATATTATAATCTATATATAATATATATACTATATGATATTAATATATATACATATATATATATATAATATTATAATATTATATTTATGTCATAGTTTGATCACTGACTAGGAATTCAATTGTCTGAGATAATCGACTCGAGTTTTCCTTGTGAGTGTATCACGTGCAATTCGAAATTGTCAAGATGTGCTATCATTTATCCACACACTTCAGAATATTTAAGAGAGATTGAAAATACAATTAAATCTGCTTTAAACAAATTTTTTTTATATTTCATTCTATATATTAGAAGTAAAATCACATAGTTTTTTGTGGTTTTATGCTACACAAACAAGAGAGGATATACTGATCATATTCAGTTAGCTAAATGAATGCCTGAGACATATCATGACAATTCTTATTTATTATTTATAAAAACGCTCATTAACACTATTTGACACCATTTATATCGTATATTTGATCAAATCATGTCAAATACTTTCTAATAACGAGCATTATAAATGACATACGATCACACACTATCTTATATTTCTCACCCTATTCATTTGAGATATCTCAGATGTTCTAGTAATTTAGTAAAGTTTGTCATACCAGTATACTTTATTTACATAATAGATATGTATAATGGAGTGAGAATTGCACTGAATTATTACTAATTAACTTTCACTCAATATATTTTATACTTATATCAGTATTCTGCCAAAGATTCTGTGCTTGTCAAATGGTATACCTTATTCCGTTTTAACTGGAACATCGATAATAAAAAAATATGTGTCAAATAATTGAGGTAAACTAATAATCTTGCATAGTAAGTAGCCTATTAGTGGACCATTAGGATAATTACAGTTGCCCCGGAGCGAGATTAACATTATTAACTCCTTGTGAAGTGGCAATTGCATTAAAGAATTCTTTTTGGGCAATTACTACGATCGTATACCATGAGAGGAAAATTTGCTCGAGATGCATTCCGAGAATCCATCATAAACCCATTGCTGATAACAACATAATAACCCCCCTCCTAAGAGGAATCGGAGGCGACCTGCGAGAGTTTATATAAACTTCTATATGTGTAAATAAATCGGAAGATAGGTTTACAAATTGCTGTGGTATGCTCTAATGCGTCTTCGCAAACAAACTCCGAATCATCTAAGTAAATTTAATTAATATGATGTTAGTTACAATTTAAATCTCTTCAATCGCGGTTGTAGTTTATCATGCTTTGAGTTGAAAAAATATTATTACTTAATATTAAGGTACAAATAACTTTAGTCGAAAAAAGTGAGGTAAATAATTCTTTGCAAGAAATTTATTTTAATTCTGAAATTAAAATAAATTCCTTATGAAGTATTTAATTTTATTTTAATTTTCTGGGCAATATTTTCTAAAAATAAAATACATTTCATATTTTATATATATATTTCAATTTTATAGTACAGTAATAACAGTTGGACTTGCATGTTGGCTAATATTAATAATATATATAGTATAATTATATATCATATATATATATATGATATATTTAATATTAATAATATATACTATTATATATATTAATTATTATATATATATAATATATATATAATGATATATTATATATTAAACTTATATATTAATTATATATAGTATATTCTTATTATCTATATATACTCATATATATTATATATTAATTATATATGGCGTACTCTATATGACAGATTTCCAGAAGAGTACAAGAGCAGCTATATATATATATATTAATTAATTATGATATAATATTAATAATATATAATATTAATATATAGTAATATATTAATATATATAAATATATATTAAATATATATATATATTATATATATATAATATAATATATATATATATATATATGGATATCTACTTATACGAACTGGAATTTAGTATTATGTCCAAAGAATATAAAAGAAAAATGGATAGAGGCAATAAGTGTGAATTAATCTCACTATTAATCATTGAATATGAAATAGTATATTACACCACCGATTTAGCACAAAAAATATTTGAAAGCACTGACATGAAAAAGTTAAACAGAGCAAGATGAAGATAGGCATTAATGAGAGAATTAAATAATTTAAGACACTTAAGACCTGTAGGCTTGTGACTATGAATGTTGGTGAGATATATCATATTCAAGTTGGTAGTGAGTGTGATCCACGATAGTAAAGGATAAAAATAGTTATTTAAAAAGCAGATATAGATAGGTGAAGAAGAAGAAATCTTCTTCTCTCTTTTGCTTCTCCATATATGCATTTTTTATATTATTAATTATTGTTTAATAATATATTTATTAAGAAGGAGTTATTGGCAACGATCAATCACTTTGTAAGCTATCGTCGTTATAAATAGCACTGGACACGTGTATTTATTTTACACGAGCAAGATTAAGATTTGTCATCTATGATAATCGAGAGAGAGTGAAGCGACTCAGTCATCTCTTATTCAAACCTATCAGTGACTTATAGCAAGCAAAGTTATTCTTAGTGTGAGAGATATTATCCGTACGATTGATAATGACTTTCATTATAGGTTTGGCATCTCAAGTATTTAAAATACAAACTTCCGAAATTTCATAAAAATATTATTTTAATATTCAATATCCTTAATTTAATATATATATTAGAATCATTAATATTACCTTCACTCTTTGATACAAAAAATACAGCACAATGGGGGTATGATAATGGAGGATTATAATAACCGTAGAGAGATTACTAGCTTCCGTCACGTCACACTATGCGTGAATGTCAGACTAGAAACCCGACTCTTACTCTCTCGAAGATTGGTAGTACGATACATCTGAGGTCAGTAGTATGCTAGTTTCAGTGTTTTCCACACGAGAGCTAAAACTTCAAAACAATCAACATAATTAAAGCTGCATTATAATATTAGTTATATTTGAATTGTAAATTTAATATGATATTGTTTTGTTTCTCTCTCTCACGTTAACTTCTATTGTCATATATCGGTTTGTTTTGAGCTTCGCGTTATAAGTCTTCGTCATTGAGTGAGTTTAAATTTGTTTTGATCCTCACTGGCAGATTTTATATTGATATTTGAGACGATTGATTATATTATGTTCATGTATTTATATCTATCAATTATATATAATCTTTTAATTACATTCAGAACTCTGATATACTACTCTTATATATATAATATAAATATTAAAAAATATAGTGTGACATTAATATGATAAGTTAGATAGTAAGGAAATATTATATTGAAAGAATATTAGCTTATATATAAGAAGTTTCTGAATAAGGAACATACTACTTATAAATTTTTAAAAGATTCTGGAAGCCTACTTACACTAATGGTCTATATTTCCTAATAATATACAACTACTAAATAGCAATATTCACTTTAGTCTATCCTGTATGTTATACTATATAATAATAAATATATTAAATATTTAATATATTATATATACTAAATAATAATAAGTATAATTATAAATATATATATATAGTTATTAATTTATTATATATAATAATCATATATATATATAATCATATTTAATTAGTATACTTATATATATATAGTATTATATAAATATATAATATACTATATATATATATATACTATATATCTATATTAATACTATTAAATTAATATAATATATTATTAATATTTAATTTTATTAAAAATGATGCGTTATAAATAATTTAACTCTATACATAATAATTAATAATAATTTATTATAATATAAATAATAATCTATTCATAAGGAATATAAACTGAATTAAGATATAAATTATAAATATATAATAATTAATAATTGAATTATAATATAAATATAAATATAGAATAAATAAAGATAAATAAATAATAATTAAAATTAGATAATAATAATAAATAATAATAATCATATAATTGAAATAATAATAAATTAATCATAATCAATTAAATAATATAATTAATAAATAAATATAATATCAATATTAATTTATTCATTTCAAATTTCATTAAACTATATTATAAAAAGAAGAAGAATTACATTATTTTTATAATAGCAATATTTTACAACTTCATTATATAGCAATTAATTATAATAGATAACATAAAAAGATTTCCCTAGTATCTGAAATGGGTTATACTAATTGCAACATCAGATGTCGTGTCCTTTTGAAGACAGTAAAATATTAATTATAATAATAAATAATAGATAATGAATAATTAATAATAATAATAATAATAATTAAATAATAATAATATAATTAATAATATATATAATAATAAATAAAATGAATAAATAATAAATAACATAATAATATTAATAATAAATAACTAAAATAATAATAATATAAATGAAATAATTAATAATAATAATAATATTAATAAATAATAAATAGATTATAATAGATAATAATCAATAATTAAATATTAAATATTAATAATAATAATTTATATATTATCAGTCTGTGAGAGTTACGGTTTATTATGTATTATTTAACTCGAGAGCGCTTAATATATACAGTATTATAATTCACTGATGAATATATATTATATATTATTTTTATTCTATTGAAGTTTACGAATTTAGATATTATACATTACCATAACGTTATAAATTTTATCACTCAATTATTATATTATAGAACGTTAATAGGGGTTTATTATTATTTTTTTTACCAAATCCTAATATAAGTTAAGATAATTATAATGATTATGAGGATTATAATAATAATCTATTAGTGCACCTTTAAATACTTATTCAAAGTTATTTGTGCTATATAGTAGCTTACTCAGGTTTATCATATATATAATATAACTGTTGAGTATTATATTTATTATCACATTCACAGATGAATAAAATATTTTATAATCCTAAAAAAGATTTCTATAAAGTGTGAAGTGGATAAAATATAACTAAATTATATCATTGGACGGCACGTTCTCATATTATAATACAGATTGTATTCTCACTAGTTATATGATATTTATAATTTGTAGAGATATATGATTGAATTATAAAGAGATGAGCTAATTCAGCTTAGAAGGGAAGGTTTATATCATAATTTATAGCACTCATACATAATATAATACTCCAAATCAGCTATATTGATGAGACTGACTAACATTAGCATAGAGTAATAATAATATACTGCATACTAAAAAGAGAATAAAAATTTACGTCCAAAATTACCAAAATAAAAATAATAATGATACATCATCTCTCTGAGTGAAATATGCAGAAATTGACACATAATAATATAAATAACTATAACTGCAATACACTCTAAAGTAAATAGAATAATAGATAAAATAATTTGAAAAGGCTAAAAATATATGTGAGGAGATCTTGACTGTGGCTTGAGAGTGGGATTGAAGGACTTATCTGACAGGGGTTTTAAGTATTTAATTTGTTGGAGTAAAAGTTTGTGACTAGCATGTCCAGGTGGTGCAGAATTGGGATAATCATTGCTTCTTCTTAAATGTATTAGATTGGGGGTGGTTCAACTTTTGCAAAAACAGAGCAAAATTTATGAAGGAACTGCAAGAAAGAGCTGACAGTTTACATAAAATACAGATACATAAAATATGTATAAATTTGTATAAAGATACATAAAATATGTACAAATTTTCGCTTAACTAATCAAAAAAAAGTGAAAAAATAAAATGATTAACGTAGAATAATGTATAACTACGAAATAATTTGCATATTAGTACATAAATCACGATTTTCTATTTGAGAAGCGCATATCTTTATTATGAAGTACATCTCAGATAAAAATTTAAATAATATAAAAATATCGATATTAATATATAATCAAATAATAATAATATAATATATATAAATAAATTTAATATAATAATAATAATCATAATTAATAATATATATAATAAATATATTATATCGAAATAATACTTAATAATTAATAATAATATGCATTAAATTAAATTAATTTAATATATACATAATGATGATGAGTCTATGATAACTTAGATAATATATAGTAATATTATTTTTTTCTCTAGCTGAGTTGTATTATAGTTTTTTAGAAGTTTAAGTCTAGAAAATTTCAAATATAGATAATATTAATAGTATTATTTTAATGCTTATATTTTATATATGACTAGTTTTTTGATGTTTATTGTAGATGATTAAGAGAGATGAATTTATTTCATTTTTTATATTTCTTTAAATGGTAAGATTCGTTTAATTTAGGAGAATCTCAAGTATTTTGAGAATTTAAGTAACTAACTATCTTGTACTAGCTTTTTCTAAAATAAGTAGAGAGGATTATTTCTATGTTATCTATACCTGCTCTCTATGAGATTAATACCAAGAAATATTATGTTATAGATTAATATTTTTATGATATATATATAATAATTGAATCTATTTTTAATTATTAGTGTTTATATATATTATTTGTATAAAAAATAATTATTTGGTTAATAATGTACTATAAGATTAAAAAGTTATTAAGTGATTGGCTGTATGCTCTCATTTAAGTGAATTTTGTTAGAGAGATGACACTACAGTCGGCTTAAGAAAGTGCTTTTGACTACAAGCTTTCAATAAAGCTGTATTATATATGCGGATTTTGCTCGTAATTTATGTCATGAATACAATGGAAACAAATGTCACTTATAGTATTGACATTTTTAGAAAATTAATTAATAATAGTTATCCCTCAATTAATTATATACTTAATTTTTTTTTTTATTTAAATATTATGTACTGTTATATATTATTTTAATATTGAATTTTTATTATATAAAATAATTGAAAAAATAAATTCGTTATAAAAAGACCGAGTATACGATCTGTATGATGCTATTAGTTTGAAGAGGAGATAAAGATTTATACTAATGATAGTTAGATAGTAAAGAATAATAGTAATAAAGAAATTAATGTAATGAGGTCAGGTCTACTGATACTATCCGTGTGACTGATATTTTTCAGATTAAATTTATTTATTTATTTATTTTGTGTACGGAATTTAACAACATGTATTAACAACATGTGAGTTGTTTTTGACTATTTTCACTGAATAAAATACATTAATAAAATTAGAGTAATTATATGAAAAAAGCAATAAAATAAAAATACAAAAAAAAAAAATACCACAAACAAATTATATTATATCTATTATTATTTAATCTTAATTATTAATATATATATATATAATCAATTAATATATTTATATATATATATTATAATATATATATATATTAATATGATATATTAAGATATATATATATATATTAATATATTATTATTATATACTATTATATTTAATATATATATATATATGATAGTTATATATTATATAATATTATCACTATATATATTTCTGCTAGCGATGCGCAGCATTTAGACAATCTTTTCAATATATTATATTATTTATTGTTTTACTTAAATATATTTATATATTATATATATATGATATATATAATTAATATTATAATATTCATATTATAATATATATATATAATAATTATATATTATTAATTTATATATATATTTAATAATATATATCTATTAATTATATCTATATAATAAATATATAATGATATACTATGTAACTATATATTATATATATATATTATATAATTATTATTAATAATACGGAGTTGGAAAAAAATCATGTTTTCTTGTTTCTAAAAAAAAACAAAAACATTGGTTTTTTTTAAAATACAAAATAAACAATGTTTTTATTTTGTTTTTTATGGGTTTTTTATCATGCTATTTTATTTGAGGTTTTAAATGTGGTTTATTTATATTGTAGTTTATTATAGATTGATTAAAGGCAAAAATCTACTATGGATAAGATGTTAATTTATATATACCATCGTGGCTAAACATATTTTAAAATTCTGTATAAATTTTTTTAGTAATTCTTTTAAATTTTAAAATTTTTCTGATAACTAGTAAACTGGTTTAAATGAAATTATGTATATTTTGTTGATTTTACTCGGTAATCACATAAGTAAATTAAAATAAGAGGGTATAATAATTTTTAATATATATAAACTCTAATCTTTCTACTCCTCTAAAAATTTACTCATAGTTTGTATCGTCACACAATAAAAAAAAAAAAAAAAAATAAAGGCATAAAGAAAACGAGTTTAATTCAAATTAATATTCTACTATCATGTATTATAAATAGATTATCTTATTTATTAATTTGTTTTTTTAATTTACAAGGAATTTTAATATATAAATTATATATGTAATATATATAATTATATATATTATATATATATCATCTATATGCTTAATGATATATATAATATATATATATTATTATTGTTATTTATTTTAATATATTTATATTTAGTAGTATATAATTTTGACAATGAATTAACCGTTTTATTCCTAAATATGGAGTGCTAAGAAACTATAAAAAATATATTGAAGTTGTATATCTATAATATATAATTATATATAATATATTAATGTTGAAGAGAGAGGAGAGAGAGAGAGATGAGAAGAGAGAGAGAGAGAGAGAGAGAGAGAGAAAGTAGAGAGAGATGAGAGAGAAGAGAGAGAGAGGATAGAGAGAAGAGAGAGATGAGAGAGAGTAGGAGAGAGAGAGAGATGAAAGGATGAGAGAGAGAGGAGAGAGAGAGATTATCATTAAATAGTCTTAAAAAATTATTCATTATGAAATTTTATTGTACAACAAATTTTAATTTAGGGTCATTGAACCTCTAAGTCATTATCGCACATCTTACTTAGCTAGATTTTACGTCTAGAGTGCACAATTCAAAAGTTTGAAATACTATTTCAACATTAGACAGCTTGATGCAGTTGACTGACAATATGCTACTATTATTTTATATTAATCAACTTCTCTCATCTTTAAATTTTTCTTTGAGAGATCTTGTATTCTCCAGATGATCGAGAGTCACTGTCTGACAAGACAGAAACTTCGATATTCAAATAAGGTAAATTTTATTATGTACTCAATTAACATATTTACTAATTTTTATTTCATAGTAATTATTCTACTGCTTTTGAATACTTATCTTCTGAGAAGTACTGTGGTCTGATATCTTTGGGTTTAAAAATTATAATGCAATATTAGTAGAGCTTATCTGTCAGCTGAGACTACTCCTTTTTACTTTTGTATTATACGTGTTCTGTTGAAGTGGTGGAATTAAGCTGTTCTAAGGCTCCATATTCATAGTTTTTCCTAAATATAACATCATCACTTACTTTACAGTCAGTGTATGTCATTTATTAGCTTTGGCTTTGATTTTTGTCTGTGGTCTTGAGGACACTCCTCATAAATGAGTTTTTATTATAGTTTTTATTATTATATTTTTGTAGATTTACTTTTGAAATATGGCATCGAAGGGTAGAAAATGAATATCCTCAAAAGAGCCTGATAATATATAATGTGTTGTAATATTAAAATTTTTATAGTAAATACACTTTAGATAACTTTATAATTGTGCTAAATACTCTAATGTAATAAATGAAATTAACCAAAATATAACTCCGTAATATTACGTATATTATTTCTTTTATCTTACTTTCACAGTTTTTTTTTTACCATATTTTTATAAAGATATATTAAAATTTCTTAAATCATTATACTTTTGATTTAGATTTTGAATAATAATAATTATGATGATATATTTATTACTTTTATAAACTCATTATATGAATATATTATTTATATAAGGCAATCATGTCTCCACTACTATTTTATGATAAAATCAGCAGAGAACACTTTGTTATTTTGTTTTATTCGTTTTTATAGTCTCTGTAGTGTTGTGGCAAAAAGCTCCGTCACTTTCTTCACAAGACCCAAAAAAAAAACCCCGAGCAATATCCCTAGACGGCGAGGGGCAATGATGTGGGACGGAAGAAAAAATGCGACAAAGTTAAGAGGGGAAGAGACGGGCGAGCATAAGAATTATAAACAGAAAAAGAAAGATGACTATGCTTACGACGCCAACTGATAAATGAATATAAAGATTTTTATTAGTCTCCTGCACATGCGTTACGGAAAAAATCAATTGTTTTTTGCGTAAGTTTTTATTCTGAGTATTGTGAAGTATAATCGCATTGTTATATAGCGTGCTCATAATGTATACTGCTGAAAGTACTGCGCTATTTAATGAGGATAAAACCGCTATGTTTATTGAGTAAACGCGCTGTTAAGGAAGCCCTGCTATGTTTTCGTGATATCTATACTGTCAGGTATATCGAACCTACCTGCAAGCTATCAATAATATCATAGACTAATTTTGTAATTATATAACTCTGAACATTATAAGTATAGTAATAAAGTAAGTCTGTAAATTTGATAAATTGTTAATCATGGTAATAATATTCATTTATTCATTATTACGATATTCATGTCATGAACGTTGTAAAGTGCAATGATCTCAACTGAACGCGCTGTGCGATTCTTGCAAAGTATTTTCGAGCTCTGAAGGATATAGATTTTGCCTACCATCGCATTCGTTATGCCAAATTATCAAAAAGAGTATAAATAACTGCTCAAGTATTGTGTATAGTGTGGTGAGCAAAAGCATGCCAACCCAACGCTATGAAGTGGTCACAATGACTGTAAAGTGTTTAGTGTATGTGTATGACTTGTATATTTCGGAAGACTAATCTTGAAATTTTATGCAGTAGAACAGCTTAATCACCCTCACGACAGACAACGATTAAAACACAAATAGCTAAAAAAGCTTTGTAGTTATAATCAGGCATGTAACAGAAGCTCACTCTTTATTGGCATAATTATTATTATTAACCCAGTAGTATTACCAGACCACAGCTATTCCGAAGATAAGTAATTACACATATTAAGCGAGCTTATTGCACAAATTAATAGGATATATTAATAAAAAAAAAATATGCAATAATTCTTTCATTTCAGTTTGTTGAAAGTGATGTTGATGAAGAACTTTTGTATATGTTGTCAGCAGATGAATCCCTTCATCATTGCAACATTAACAACATGCATGGCTATAATAAACTTTTTAATAATGATGATAGAATAAATAAAAACAAAAAATAATTAAAAAACAGCACAATCAGTAAAAAAATTAATAGTGCAAAACTGAACTTATATGTTGGAATCAGCAGTAAATAGATTCAAGACGGTTATGAGGACCCATATAGAGTCAAGAACAAAAGACAAACTAATCTACGGAGTATAATAGTTCGAAAGCGGCGAGGAATTTTACAGAAACTTTATCTAAAACAAAGGATAATACTAAGTTTCTATTTTTGTATAATATTTCTTAATGATATATTATATTTATCATGATGTGTATAAATATATGAGTCAGATTATACAACACCCTCTCTTACTCTCTACGTCCGCAAAGAGAATGTTATGAGGACTATCGCTTTATTTCTCTCTATAAATCATATCTTCACTATCTCTTCTATATATCTCTCTCTACTATTACGTATCTCATTATCTACCTCTTCTCTCTCATTCTATTCTTATTATTATTCATCTCATTTACATTTCTCTATCTACTCTCTTACTATATCTCTCTCTTATAATTCTATACTATCTATACATTCATTATCATATCTTCTCTTATAGTCTAGAAGAATCTTCTGGTCTCTCTCTATTAATTATATATATATATATTAATATTATATATATATATATATATATATATATATTTATATTATTATATAAATATATATTATAATATATTATATATTATATATAATATACTAGTATTAATATTTGTTAAGATATCTTTATTTATATAAATATATATATAATACTATATATTAATATTATATATATATATATATATATATATATTAATATTTTCCTAGTATTCAAAAATATAAAGGTAAATAAAAGAATTTTAATCATTAAGTATTTTATAAATTCTATATATAATGGGTATAATTGCATTTCATTTCCTTTCTTTAATGACGTTTTTTTTTTTTTTTTTATCTTAATTATATTTCAATTTTGTGACTTAAAAAAAATAAAACCTTTTTTTATCAGATAGAGTTTTTAATATTATATATACAGATTCTTATTATTATTTTGTATATATGAAGATTTAGAAAAACATAAAATATGAATATAATAATTTTTATATCCAAAAATAAACAGAAAGTTTCGAAATTTTAGAAATATTAAAGAATCATATAAAGAATTTATTAAGTAGATCTTACTTTAAAATATGTGTATAGCAACTATGTGTAATTAAAAGTTTCCAAGTAGTAGATTCTGCCTATAAAATCTTATTATAAATAATCAATAATAATAATCAACATTAAAACCATCAAATAGCATATAAAATAAACCTAATAATATCAAAAAAAAATCACATTAGGATTTATTTGGTTTTATTTAAAAAATATTCAGAGAGTTTTTATGTTTTTTATTTTAAAAACATGTTTTTTTTCTCACAACCTATATACTATATATAATATTAATTAATTTAATATATATTTATATATATATATATATATATATTATAATATATATTAAACATAATATATATATATATAATACTATATATATATATTATAATATATATTTAATATATATTAATAAATTAATTATTAATTATATAGTTATATATATAATTATATATATAATTTATATATTGTATTATTATAACTGGGTTAATTACATTATTGATATTATATTTAAAGGTTAAACATATATAAATATTATAAATCATATTTACACGTTTCAGTTTGCCAGACGTAGAATATCAAGTATAGATGCAAAAGATTGTTCTTTTAATGTTACTAGCTCTGTCAATCGCATAGCTGGGAGTAATATAATATCGTATAGATGAAATTGTATGTTGACGATATTCTCTATATATATATTCAGTTATTTGAATATCATGTTTATTAGTACCTGAGAATTTTATGATAAGTCAATATAATATATTTAGATGTGATTATATCTGCCTACTATATATATATCGTAATAAAATATAATCGGTCATATCTTAATCGTGAAATTGAACTTTTCATATTTAGTGCTAAAAATTAATACTATATATTATATATCTTTGTTGGACATTTAATAGAACTTGTCACAATCTCACAGTCAGGCCCCTCTGTTTCAAAGAAGGAGGAAATAAATAATAGATAAAAAACTATCTTCTAATCTTCTTAAATCATCTATTTAAAGACCTGTACCACAGATATGTTTATACTATTCTAGCTAGAGCCTGTGTCTGACTTCTCTTTTATTTCCTTCTATCTTATAAGTAAAGTTTTTCATCTATTCAACTTACATGATATCAAAAAAATTTTAAACATAATATTATTACAATATTTACTACTAGAGAAACAAAAAATCTATATTTTTATTTGAAATATTTTAAGATAGTTATTACATAATTGTGCAGAGAACATATTAGAGAATTTTATATCTAATAATATATAGAGTTTATTATCTTTAGAGTTTTGAATTAGTTTCTATCTCTATTTTATCACCATTGCCGTTATACCAGTGTAAATGAGCGATAGATCGTAAGCAGAGTTCGAATACATATTTTACATCACAGATATGTTTTCTGGCACAAAAACAATATCATGTGAGATTTTGTTGCAGGTGAGTGACTTCTTGATAAAGATGATTTATAAAAGTTGAGAAACATTTCGTATTTTTAAAGAATTATTACAAGAGATTGCCTTTGAGATAAAAGATAATTGACCTAAAAGAGATTAAAAATTTTTTTTTTTTTAATTTTTATAGAGACAATATTGCAGATAAATAGATATATATATTTTTAATATATTATTTACGTATCTATAACATTTTTCATCATTCAGTGCATTAATCTTCTTCTTGTTTACTCGTTTTGAAATTTCCTGAAATTTTTTTTAACTGACTCACTTTCCTTAACAAAATCAGAAATATCCATAGGTTCTAAAATATATTTGAGTTATAAGAACGAAGCACATTTCTAGAGCTTATGCTGTACAGACTATTTAATTTTCAAAAATTATTGAGAAATCTTACACAGTGAAGGAAACTTCTTCTTGTTTACAAAAATGTCCACTTGGGCACGCCAAATTTTAAAAACGTTTTGAAAAAAATCAAATTGAGACAAACTGGCAACTATTCATTTACTAAAGCAGCCAATTTCGTCTACTTAGACATACACTGCGATAACATTTGTAGGTTTTACATAAAAGGCAACTGAAGAGCGAATCAACACGTGACAAAATGGTCCACTAAGCCATACCACGAGAAAAGTATGTGGACAGCATAGAAATTTTTTTACACGAGACTTTTTATTTTTTATGGACTTAAACATAAAATTTGAAGCTTGATAGCAACTATTTTCAAGTAAAATTAGTCTATTTCGTGTTTTTGGTAAGAAACATTAATTACATTGGTTAATTATTAAATAAAACGCGTTTTTCATACTTTGACCAAATAGTCCACCGAGGCAGTAAAGGGTTATAATTTGTTAGTTGATGGAATTGCAGATCAAAGTACATATCTATGTTGTAGACTTAACATTCGGCCATTTCCTTATGAGTAGAGGAAGGTGTTTATTTTTGTGAAATATTCTATTTATTCTTTGCATGAAAATTGTATTAATATACGAAATTCCAAATATACCTTTCTACAACTTAATAGAACTTTATGAAATATATTATGTTTATTTGGGATAGATAATGAATCATTTCTGAATTAGTAAAGTATTTCCTTTAAATAATGATAGCCAATAAAATATCTGAAATTAGTTTTAAGTTTGTTCGATGAAATTACTTGCTGAAATGATTTAAAAATGTTATTTAAAATAATCATGTAGATTTAAGTTTTTCTAGTTACATGCTGCCTCTTTCGGGATGCTTGAGTCTATTTATAGTATATAGTATATTATTATTATTATTAATATTATATTATATTACTATATATTAAATATAATAGAATATATATATATAGTCTACATATAAATAATATATTATATATCTGGGATTAGGGTTACTGATGCGTGGTGCGGCTATGAGGGGGTTGTGGATGGAGTGTTTATGTGGATATGGTAGTGTGGTAGGTGTGGTTGGGGGTGTGTTTTTAATAACGGTGTTTATTACTGATAGAATACTTATTATATATTAGTATAATGAAGTTAATTTATCATATAATATAATAATGATAATACTCAGTATATATAGTTTTTTTATATTATATTTTAGAAATAGGTGCCAAGGGTCCCATATGTTTCTCGGTTACGAGCCGCTCACTGCTGCATGAGCTTGTAAATGTATACTTATAGTAATGTAATATATGATATATCATAGCTATGTATAATTTTGAAAGCCTTTTTGTACTTGGTGAAAACTCACCTAATGGCTGTGTGAATAGGTGTATTTATTTTATCATTATTAAGAATATATTATTAATAATATTATTCAGGTATAAAAACTAAAGTGCAGATATAGGATTACTCGCCGTATTTGGAAGAATAAAAAACCGCGAAGCACTGAAGCTGCGAAAAGTGAACCGTGATAGAGCGAGGGATCCACGTAACCAGGAAGGGAGCTTTAGAGAGTAGGTTCACACACTGCTCATAAAATAAACTCGAATCAAAGATTTATGAATATGTTTAAGACGTACAAACAACAAGTACATCCTCATTAGTTTCTAAGGGGGCACCATAATGAAGTGAGATAGGTAAAGTATGATAGTACCAAAGATGACCTACGAGCGTATTGGAAAGAGAAGACCATGCGTGGTGTAGTAAAGAAAGGAATGATATCCAGGTGAACCACAAATGATAGTTAAGGAGAGTTTCAAAGAAGTTAGACAAAAACATAAGTTGAAAGACTATATAGAACCATTAGATTAAGAAGTATGGCTCAGAGCGGCTGACTCTATATTTGGGAGGATCAGGATGCTGAACTATGGCGCTTCCAGCAACTGAGTGGAGAAAAGTATATAGTTATAAAGGCGATTTAGTAGAGTAGTTTAAGAGATTGAACAGTGAGTTAGGGAACCCAGCTGTAGCAAGCGAACAATCACTTCAGAACAAAGAGGAGGAATGCCGTACCGGGCCACTAGCCTTCCTGACGTTCATAGATTTAAAATCCCAAGCACTCGGTCATGTGAAATCACAGGAAGAGACATGGGATACCTGATAGGAGAAGGAGTAAGAGGAGGGATTCAGAATAACGTACTAGGTGGGATTAAGATTTATAGAAAAGGCACGGCCGAATCAGGTTTTAGTTGCAACAGATCCATTCGGAGCGAGAAATAAGAAAAGGAAAGGAGATTTACAGAAGTTAGTTATGAGATGTTTTTGGCAAGAGAACAGAAATTATTATCAGTAAGAAAACCAAGGAGATCAGCGTGGTTTTGTTTAGTGAAGGCACGATTAACCCCTCTAATGATATCCCTACAACGATTCTGAGCTGAATGAAAATTAGCTAGAGTTTGAGGAGAACGAGAGTTTTTCCATGCCCGATAAGCGCTGTCTCTGTCCTGAAGAGCACGAGAACAGGTACAATCGAACCATGGATTTTGAGGAGAAAAAGACTTAGTTGATAAAGGAGTGAACCTGTTTATCCCATCAACGATCATAGCCTCCACCTTTTCAATAGAGATCGAAGGACCTCCGGAATCAAAACAGGATTTACTCCAGGAATAGCTAGCAAATAATCAGGGCAATGCTCTCAATTGGCCTGATTTAAATACCAGAAAATACGTTTTGGGCATGGTAATTAATTATAACACTTTCTGCTGGAGAGAATGTGTTATAATTAAGAACTACAAGATTGTGGTCAGAGTTACCAACAGGAGGGAAAATGGTGTATTTATAACGAGGTGGAGTAGTAGTAAAGCATAAATCTAGTATGTTCAAGAATTGACTTGAACGATCTGAGATGTGTTGGTTCCTTAACTAACTGTTCCAGATTGTTGAGAATGTTGAATGCTTTTGTCTCCTTCCCACCTGTTTCAGTATAAAAATTTTTTGATGGAAAACCCAACTTACTCAGTGGTGGGTATTTTGTTTAAATGTTCCCCTAAGTAGAGGACTTAGCAGATATGGATGAGAAGATAGTATCAAGATACCTTCGTGGAGTTTAGTAGTAATACATATTTACAAAACGACCGGAAAATATGACTGCCAGTCAGAGAGCATTACGACGAACACAAATATGGTAGTAGTAAGGAGAAATATCTAAGCCACAGAATATCGAAGCTAGGAGATTCAAGGTTTTCGAGACGTGTTATAGGAGTATTAATTTTTATATAGTGGAAAAATAGGAAAAAGTTGTAGTTAGAGATATTAAGTTTATTATAGGAAGAATCCCTGGAAAGCTGGTCTCAGATAGAAGTAACAGGTTAGGATAAAGAGATAGAAAGGTGTACGTACTCCACAGATTCGGAGTAGCGTCAAGGCACGGACGCTTGGTAAAAGTCAATAGAGAATCCCAGCCTACGCCTAGGCCTACGTCCACCCTCACTTCCACCTCGTTTTGGTATTACGAAACGATTGCTCGCGCGCACAGCACGCAACACACAAACAATCACAACACACACACACACAGCAACACCAACAAATAAGATTACACAACACTACTACACAAGAAGTAACTAATGAATAGAAAAGTAAACTTAAAAGATCAGTGAAAAATTAATATATAATAGCAGTAGTAACTAAAAACAATTGGTATGAAAAAAAAATGTAACAGCATGCAAATTTAAAATAGATAATAAACGAATTATAAATAAATAAATTATAATTATAATTAAATTAATCTAAACTTAGAAAATATATGCATCGATCTCTTCAACAATCTATCAAATAATATCGCTCGACAACATAAGCGACCTACCTTAAAATCTTATATATTTATATATATTTATATATATATTATATATTATTATATATTTACTTATAGTATAATAATATATATAAAAAAAAAAAAAAAAAAAAAAAAAAAAAAAATATTATCCCCAATATATATATAGAATATATTATATATATATATATATACTATACTCTACTCTCTATATTATTATATATATATTATATATATATATATATTTATATATTATATATTATATAATATATAATATATAGATTATAATATATTATATATATATATTATTATTTTATAGTATATATAATATATATATATATACTCTACTATCAGTACTATTTTTATATATTCTAGCTAACTATATTATATATATAATTAATATATTATATTTTATTAAAAAAATAATATATATATGGTGTAGTTATATTATATATATATTATTATTATATATATTAATATATATATATATATATATTACTATATATCAATATATATTATATATATATTATAACCTATAATATATAATAAATATACTATAAATATTAATATATACTTATATATAGTAAATATAAAAATTATAATATACTCATATATATATATTATATATATATATATAATATAATATATATCTAATATATATATATTAGGTCACAGTAGAGTTTTGTGCTCTGATTCGTATTGTTAAGATGTAACTTTAGGTCTTAATTATAAATTTAATCACATAATAAAATGGCTCTATCAAAAGAATGTTTTGAGAGCGGTGAGTTTTCGATCTACTAGCTTCTATAGATCTACAGATCTACTTTCAGAGCGTGTCTGACACGCAGGAATCTAGTAGATCTATATAATAGAGATTTAAGAATAAAGTAATCGAAAGCTCACGCTCGTCTACTCTTGAGACATGTTTTCCTTTCTTGGTAAATTTGTCTCTAAGCTTAGTAATTCTAACATGGTGACATATATTTCAATAATTCAGTGCGCTCCTACTGTTGATAACTTATTTAAACTAATGCGTCCTTATTGGCTATTGATTCTTTTACTATATAATTTTATTATATGGAAATAGCTATCCAAATATAAGTTAATCAGACACTTAGTAGTAGGTTTATATATTTACATTCATCAATAAAAATATATCATTATATCAGTAAGGAAAATCTATACAATTTATATTATATAATAATAGTTCAATAAAATAATTAATATAATTACCTTATTTAGGGTATATATAGTAATGTATAAATCTACTAACAACTCCAGGAAAGGCTTTCAGCTGTCAAGGTTGTCAGCATTACTTCTATCTAGGTCGAAAACTCTAAACCTAGAGCACTCTAGAAGGACTAATTCTTGGCTACAGAAGGTTATCGACGCCACAGTCTCGGAGAGTTAACCACTCTCAGCTAGACGGGGAGTTTTGCGTCTCCTTTTCATGAACAATGAGCATCTTCTTCCATTTAGGCGCGTCAACATAGTTCTACTCGCGAGCTCTCCAGAGGAATCGCTCTCCTTTTAGCCAAAATTCCAACGCTGGTCGGAGTAACTCACAAGCAAAAGGAAAAGACTGGTTTTGCTAGCTTCCTGGTCGTCCTATTGACCTATACGAAAGAAAATCATTCGATAATCCCGAGTGCTTGTAACGTTAAAATCCATCGCCATTTATCAAAGAGTCACATACGATCAGACACATAGTTAGAGGTGTATATATTATTATGTTATTAGTATTAGTATTATCATTTATATTATTAATATTATAGTAAGTTATTATATAGATTTATATATATTATATCTTATATATATATATTTATGCGTAATATTATACAAATTATATATATACTGATAATGAGTTTCTAGATGAAGTATATAGATAATTTTAGTAAAAAGGGTTGGAATGTTATTAGTAGTTAGCGTGGTGGTCATAACTATACTAATAATTGCGGATTACTGAAGAATAAAAAAAACTGGTTTATTGGTGTATGCATGCATGCATGTAGCTTAATATTATCGAGTTCTAAAAAATATTTAAAATAGAAGTTATTCCAAGAATATTATTCTAAAGATTTATCATTATCATTGTTTGGAACAAATAACTTGTCTGATTTTTTCCCTTCTAAAATTAACAAATCAAAAAAAACTGATGCACTCTAATAAAAAAAAAAAAAAAAAAAAAATAAATAAAAATTTACAAATATATATAAAAATTGTTCAATTATAGGAAGAAAAAACACATTACTCTCAAGACTATTAGTATTGAAATTTGCTCAAAATAATAGAAAACAAACATTGTAAACTAGTCAAACAATAAAAATACGATTTGTAAAAAGAAAAAAAAAAAGAAAAAAGAAAAGAAAAAAAACGTTTAAAAAAATATATAAGAATAAATTAACCGAGCGGGCGAGTTTCTTCTGCCATACTTCATCTTCTCTTCTCATCTTCTCGTCGGTTTATCTCATACATCTCTCTCTCTGTCTAATACAGAATTTTCAAATATTTTGTATCATGTGTATATAGTTTTTAATTTATATATTTATTTTGATATATATAGGTATATCCTTTAATATAATATATAATATGTAATTATAATAAAATATAATATAATTATTTACATACATATGATACATATAGATATAGATTTAATCTAATTCTCTGAGGAAAGAAAAGTTTTAATTAAATGTAATATCAAAATTGAGAAACCTTAATTATTTATTCGTTTCGGCGATATTTAATTTCTTGTACTCTTAAACACACAAATGAAAGTTTTAATTTTTTTTTTCTTTTGTAGGTTTAATAAATTTTAGAAAGTTTAGCAACAGTTTTTAGCAGTTTAGTGCTAAAGTAGCTATATGTTATTATTTAAATAATCTTGGAAATAAAATTTTTTTAAATTAGGGTTTAACTTGTTTTTTTTTTTTTTTTTTTTCATTTTTTTTTCTTTCTTTCAGTTGTAGGTTTTAATAAATTTTTCAGTAAGTGTAGCAAGTTGTTTAGGTTTTAAGTTTTGTTTTTTAGTGTATAGTAGTATATTTTCTTTATTTAGTTAATTTTAGTGCTCGAATTTTTTTAACATGTACTTCAGTGTTATGTTAAATCTATACCACGTTTTCTTCTTTTGTTTTAGACACTTTCTTCTTGAATTTTGTGTGTGTTGGGTATGTTGGTAGTGATGTGTGTGTGTGTGTGTGTGATGTGTGTGCGTGTGTGGTTGTGAAAGAATGGCACATTTTGATAGAACGGGGCTTTCTCTAAACATTACTAACATCGCTGCGGCTAAAATTCTAACTTCGTCTCTGGTTGAAGTCTCATCTATCTAACTTCTATACCCTAACTCTTTTCTCCTGTCTGAAGACTCAGATGGCTTAGAATTCATCCTCTAACTCGTTTAATATATTTAACTATAACTTTTTTCATAATTTTCGTCTGAAGGGTGGAGTATGTGCTATGTAAACATTAATACTACTGTAACACATCTCGAGGATCTCGAATCTCCTAACTTTCTTCCTTGTGGCTTACAATCTTTCTTCCTTCTACTACAATAATCTTGTGCTTCTGCTACTGTTCTCCTAACAGAACAGATTTTCACTCTTTCTTTGAATAGCTTACAACCTCTCACGAGACTGTTATATCTTCTCATCCCAATACTGAGGTCCTCTATTTAGGGATTTCAATGTACACAACACTGATTGGTTGGGGTCCTCTCATACTGATTTAGGTGGGGAGGAGGCGAATCATTCAGCATTCTTAACGATTCTGGAGCAACTAATCAAGAACGTACGACACATTCGCGGATCGTCCTAACCAATTTTTGAACACACTTGACCTATGTTCACCACTAGTCCCTCTCTCTATAAATACCTACCTTCGCTCCTATTGGTAAATCTGACACAACCTTATATCTCTTAGCTTTAATACTTTCTCTCAACAGCTCCATCCTGCCTATGCGTTTTTTCTTGGCACTTTGATCGGGGTGTTTGGGGCCTTGCGTCGCTTCTACGCTAACTATAATTGGAATGAACTGCTTTGACTCTGATGACGCTTCGCTTCCGCCACTAAGGTGGGAGCTGTAATCGTTGCTGGGATGAGCAGGTTCATTCCTTCTCGACTAAATCTTTCTCTCCTCATAATCCATGGTTCGATCGTGCCTGTTTTCTGGCCATTCAAGGCCAGAGACAGCGCTTATCGGGGGTGGGAAAAAATTCTCGGTTCTCAACTAATTCACTCTCGTAAATTTTTCTTCGCTAGAAATCGTTGCAGAAGATCTCTTCGACAGAGCAAAGCGGCTTTTCATAAAACGAAAGTGCGCTAACCTCTTGGTGTACACTTACTGATTAAATTCTTCTGGCTCTTTGGCCAAAAACATCTTAACAACTTCTGTAAATCTACCTTTCTCCTCTTTCGAACTGATGGCTCTGTTGCTAACTCTCCAACTGAAAAGGCCAATCTCTTCGGCTCCTATTTTCCTCTAACATCAACCTGGACGATTCTGGCATTCTCCTTCTCCACTCCTCTCAGGTGTCTATGTCTTTTGCCTGTGATGGTACATTTGATCGGGTGCTGGCTCCTGAGATCTTATAACGTAGGAAGGCGGGGGGCGATGGCATTCTCCCCCGAGTTTTGGAGGTGGGGAGTGGTGCTTCGAGCTGGCCCCTCCCTCGTCAACTATATTCTCTATGTCTATATGCACTTTCTCAGTGTTGGAAGCACGCTCATGGTCCAACTATTCCGAAAAAAGGAAGCCCTTCTGATTCTTCTAACTATCGCGCTATAGCTTTCACTTGATTCTATCTAAGATCTTTGAACCCTTCTCAACTCTCACTCTTAGACGACTTGGAATCTCATTCTCTTCTTTCCGATCGGCCAGTAAGGCTTTCGCGTTTCGAGGTCTCTGGGTAAATACTTTCCTATTTACCGATGTTATGGGTTTTTCCGCTCTTTGAATAACGGGGAGACTGGTGTGGCGCTTGACATTTCCAAAACATTTGACCGGGTATGGCCACGCGTCCTTGCTCTCAAGCTCCCTCCTTTGGGTTTCCTCCTTCTTTGCCTTACTTATGTCTAGTTTTCTTCAATCGCTCATATCGGGCTGTTGGTTGATCGGGGCGACGTCTTCTCCTTTTTCTGTCATAGTGTGTTCCTCAGGGTTCTGTCTTATCTCGCTACTTTATTCTCACTTTTCATTAATGATCTTCTCACCTGCACATCTAATCTATCCACTCGTATGATGACTCGACCCTTCATTCTCAACTCATTTCAATTTCTGCTCCATCTTTACTTCTAGAATTGCTCTCGTCTTAATCTTTCTCGATTCTATTCTCGCTGATCTGGATAGAATTCCGGTGGGGTCGTCTCAACCTTGTGAATCATTCAATTCTTTAAAAACTCAACTTCTCAAATCTCCCTCTCTAAGACCGCTCTGAACTTTCCTATCTCTTTCGCGGTTCTCTCGTCTCTCCTGTTGAAATATAAACATCCTTGGCTTAACATAAACAAAAATGTCTTTGGAAACCTCACATCACAACGGTTGCTAAGGGCGGCTCAAAGAAACTGGGAGTTCTGTTTCTAGACTGCGAGACTTTTTTTCCTCTTCCACAGTTAACTTCCAGTTATACAAGGGCTCATACCGCGTTGTAATGGAGTACTGCTGCTCATATTGGGGGGCTCAGGTTTCACCCGGGTTTTGATAGGGACGAGTCAAAGGCAAAAAGACTTATACACTGTCCGTACTTTCTAGTTCATTGACCCTCTATCTTTGCGGCGGCGATGTTGGTGCTTTACTCTTTTCTATAGGTTACGTAGCGGCAAGTGCTCGAGGGAGCCTCTCCACTCGCGTGCCATCTCCTTTAAGACGCCCTCGTAGCACAAAGGGTGCTGTATCGGCACATGAGTTTTGTGTTGATATTAGCACGTCCAGACTAGTTGCTGTGGTGCTCCTTCTTATCCCTGCACTCTGTCTGTGGAATTCTCTCATCTTCTGTGTTTCCTACCATTAATCTCCTCACTTTAAAGCCCGCGTCTGTGTCTCATCTGCGTGATTTGCGTTAGTTGATAGTTTTGGTTTGATTTTAACACTCCCTTCCTTGATAGGGCTTTGCCCAGTGGAGCGGTGGTGATGTTGTAAAAAAAAAAAAAAATATTATATATATACATATATATTATAGTATAATATATATATATATAATATATATATATATATATCTATATAATATATATATATATATTATATTATATATATATATATATATATATATCTATATGGTCAGACTGGTCTAAAGCTGACATATGTAAACTAGAAAACGGCAGCAGCTATCAGTAAAGACAAATTTATTATTTGGACATCAGGGGGAAATTTTAAAGGAGAGGGGTTTTTAATTTTTTTTTTTTCTTCATTTATTCGTCAGGAATATTTAGATTTTTTTTATTTTCCCCATTTAGGGGGCTCGAGCCGACGGGGGACAGAGGAGGGGACTTCGTCCCACCGTCGTCCACCGGGAAGCCGAGAGACCCCGACTTCTGCCATCATTGCTGTATTCCCTATGGTATTTCTTTAGTTAAAAAAAATTAACACTATGGTATTACTTTAACTAAAAGGAATACCATAGGGGAAACCGCATAGATCGGCAGGAATTGGGTCTCTCGCTCCCGGTGGACGACGAGGGGGGGCCTCGTCCCCCTCTGTCCCCGTCGGCTCGAGTCCTCTAAATGGGAGGAAAATCTTTTTTTTAAATAATTCCGATGAATAAATGCAAAGAAAAGAAAAAAAAACAAACAAAAACCCCCCTCCCTAAAATTTTCCGCTTATTCAAAATATATAATTTGTTTTATTGTAGGTGCTGCCGTTCTCTAGTTACATGATGTCAGCTTTAGATAGTTTGATATATAAATATATATCTCTAGTTACATGATGTCAGCTTTAGATAGTTTTTGATATATAAATTATATATAATATTATATATATATATATATAATATATAATATATAATTATATATATATATATATATATAATATATATAATATATATAATATATAAGTATATATATAGTATATATATATAATAGTTGATAATATATATAGTCTATATATATATATTATTAAAGGGCATAGCCGGGGGGGGATTCAGGGAGTGCCACCCCCTGAATTATTTAAGCTATTATATTTTTTGGTGACTTGAGTCCCTTAATTTTAATTTTTAATAATTAAAAAAATAATAAATAATCAAGAAAATTAAGAGACGCATATAATAGAATGAGAACATTTGTGGTCCCGTGAATGATTTATGAGGTTAAAGAGAGATCTAGAGAGGTTATATACTAAGAACACTGAAATAAATGCTGATTGGACAAATATTATTGTGCGGAAGCAAATTAAGAACGTTTTTAAGAGGTTGTTTATTTCTCTCTGAACAATCAGCGGTGGTTATATGTTCATTGCTGTTCAACAGTAAGTAGAGAGTAAAATTCTCGTCGTTTGTATATATATATATATATATATATATATAGTATATATATAATATTTATATATATTTATATATATATATATTATATATATATAATATTATATATATATATATATATATATATTATATATATACTATATTATATAATATATATATATATATATATATATAAGTAGTATTGCTACATCCGGGGATCTAGCACCCTTTTCGATATGAAGGAGTAGAGAATATAGGTCTGAAAACTTTGGATATAATGCTATAATATGGGATAAGCTTCGAAACAGGTAAATTTCAAGTCTGTAGGATGTATATAGAGGGGTGGTCAACCCCGAGGGTGCGACGCCGATATTGCGCTTATCGCTCGTTTTTGCGGGATCTGAGCGACCGAAATTAAGCCTAACGAGAGTTAGGTTCGACGTGGTGACGTAATCTCGTCGCAGACGAGATTACGTCAGCGCGCGATTGAGCGGCGCACGCACATACACATACACATGCCCATTATTATTATTATTATTATTACATCGAGAAGTGATCCCGAAGGGGATACTTCTGAGTTGTTTTTTTAAAACGCTTCTGCGCTGCTTCAGCGAACTCTGAGTCCGCATGAATCGGCAGCGGCACCGGTCCGCACGCCGCGCACGCACTCTGCTCGACATATATCTATATAAGTTAGAGTTATCGTTATTGGATAAAATTTGGGGGGGGGGGGTGGTTAGGAATGGGGAGGCAACTCGTCGGTAGACGAGGTTACGTCCCGTGGGTCCCCGAAGGGGGACCCACCCCCTTAAAAATGAAGTGTCGTATGGCTGAAATTTGGTAAGAGGATTCAGAGTTGAGTTTCTAGAATGAGTTAGTATGTGAATCTGAGGAGTTTGGCTCCGGCACCGTGGCTGGAGCATTGCGGTGCGAGTTAATAAACATTCGTATAACAAAAATGTTGATGTCTTTATATATGTTTATTGGGTCTGTAGATTCGAAAATAATGGTTTCAGAACATCAGAAAAAAATAAATCAATAAATAATGAAATAAATAAATAAATAAAATTTCTTATTCTTTTTTTGTTATAACTTACAAATTTAACGTTTTTACATACTCTAAGCAGTAAATCACTAAATCAGCGCACCAACCTCCTCCGTCAGTGTGATCTATTGATCTTTGATTAGGTCAATTTTTACTAAAATTTGTCATGTTTTACAATACCCTAAAGCTAAATCACTAAATCAATCCACCCAACCTGCATATCTGTCCATCTGTGATCCATTGATCTTAATTGATTAATTGATCTATTGATTCTATTGTCTATTGATTAAGTCAAATTTTTATAAAATGTCATGTTTTACATACCCAAAGCAGTAAATCAGTAAATTCAAGCTACCCCTCCCCTCCTGATCCATTGATCTATTGATCTTTGGATCTATTGATCTATTGATCTATTGATCTATGATCTATTGAATCTATTGATCTAGTTGATTAAGGTCAAATTTTTACTAAAATTGTCATGTTTTTACTACCTAAATCAGTAAATCAGTAAAGTCAACATATCCAGCATCCTCCCTGTCCATTTTGACTATTGTCTATTGATCCTACTTGAGCTAGTTGATTAAGGTCAAAGATTTTTACTAAAATTGTCGTGTTTTACATACGCTAAATCAGTAAAAATCAGTAAATCAAGCGCCATGCCACCCTCCTGTACAGTTGTGATCTATTGAATCTATTGATCTATTGATCTAGTTGAACTATTGATTAAGGTTAAATTTTTACTAAAATGTAACGTTTACATACCTAATGAGTAAAATCAAACCACCATTCCGCCACCCTCCTGGACAGTTGTGATCTATTGAATCTATTGATCTATGATCTATTGATCTATGATTAAGGTAAATTATTTACTAAAATTGTAACGTTTTTTACATAACCCTTAATCAGTAAATCAGTAAATCAACACTCCAATCCCTCACCCTCACTGTTCATCCTTGATTCTATTGATGTCTATTTGATCTTATTGATTCAAAGTCACATTTTGAGTATCATTTTTTGGATAAAAATAACATAAATTCAAGTTTTTATACAAGATCAATCAATATATGTTGACGTAAAAAGTTTCCACATTAATAAAGCTTACTTAGCACATTGAACTATGAAATATAATACACAACGACAAACCTGGCACAACATTAACAAAGTTCCACCTTAACAACATCAAAGTATAACATAGCATAAAAGGACGTAACCTATTTATACTTTTGTGCCAGCATATGCTTAACATACAGCAATGTTTAATTTAATAACATGGTAAATATTTTTACTAAAATTTATCACACATTGGTTAATTATCATACTGATCAACGAGTATACTCTAACGTAATAAGGTTTCACACATCAAATAAAGCCAACATGATGTAACATGAACTAAGAAAATAATCTGTAAATATTTAACAAAAATTTAACCTAACCATCATAATACATAATGGGTAAAAACAAACAACATAAATTTTACCTCTGTAAAGCTAAATATGACCATACATACTTAACACACAACACCTAGACGAATAAACAGCTATCATTAACAACTTAGTCAATAAAGCGAACTTACGAGGGAAGTAAAAACAAGTTTTCATTTTAATAACATATAATTTTCATTGAAACAACGTTATATACATATATAAAAACAATAATAAATACATAAAAAACATGTTTTATTTAAATATAATTAATTCATCTAATCAGAGAACTGATTCAAGTTGGGTACGTTCTATATATCTCTCTAAAAATTCAACACCCTTTGAAAGAGTAATAATAAATGCTTCAGCAGCACTAAACATTTTCGCCTATTTTGATTCAGCAGCACTCATTCTCTCATACAAAAGAGAAGTAAATTCATTCCAAGCTGATTAGTTATTTAAGCATTCTGTATTACAGTATTATACGGGACAACCACATGTTTTTGGTGTAAATATCATGATTAACAGTGCTTAAGTATTAAGTTCAAGTATGTCAACATCGTTAAGAAGGATGTTAATTCGTTTTTTTATTTAAGCAATGCTGTAATATTTCAGATGTTCTAAATGTGAAAACCTATACACTTGTATGTCTGAAGGTACACAATGCATGGGTTTCCAGTAGTTGCGTACATCAAGGGTTTTAAAATCGTCAAGCGACGAGAACACAACGTCTATTCTATTAGAACCTCTCACGTTATCTTTCCCAGTTAGATATTTCACTGCTAGTCAATATACAGATGAAACACATTTATCCTCTATCCATCCTGCTGCAATATTGGATAATCTTGATGGACTCTTCAACACAAATGAATAAAGGTCTATTATTTGAAACTCTGAATGGAATACAAAGCAATGTATCGGTATCCTTCGGTTTACGATTAATATAAATGACACATCGTGGGAATATACGTAAGCTTCTCGTGAAAATATCAACAACAGGTTAGAGATGCGAGGAGATGCCATCGTACCAGAAGCGAAAAATGTCCTACTGACGGAAATCGTAAGCGTAAACAAACCTTAAATGTAATGAGATTCTTTCTTTCAACTAATCAGAAGAAAGTAAACAAGAATACGACGTACGAACGAATCATATCAACTCAAAAGGGTATATAATCTCGTTAGACAACAACAACTAAAAAACTAATGAACACAACAACAACAACAACAACAACAACAACAGACACAATCATATTGTTGTAGCAAATAAGTTTTTATATTTAAAAACGAAAGTGCTAACGTAACATTGTTTTTCACATTAATAAAGCTAAATAAGCATGACCGAATAAGAATATTTGTACAATGCAAACTGACAAACGCTTAACGCACGAATAAACTATTAACATTAACAAATTTCCACGCTTAACACAAGTACTGACATAACATTGCATACAAAAACGTAAACTATTCATACTTTTCAAGCATAATTCTAAAAAATAATGTTAATTTTACATTAACATGCTAATATTTAACAAAAATTTAGCATAACCATGTTTAAGCATCATACTGACAACAAAATATATTGCTAATGTAACAAATTTTTTTACATCTACTTCGTAATATTTAACAAAAAATTCATCCTATAAACTCGTCTAAATATCATAATCGCCAACGAATAATTGCAACATATACAAAGTTTTAACCAACATAACATAAAATAAAAAATTTTATCCTGACATTAACATAAAATAAGTTCTTTGAATAAAATATCACAGTAAAAGCGTAATAGTTTACTGATTTTTAAAACAGTAAATCAGTAATCAAACACCCCACCCAATACTCCAACCCATTCACCGTCTATGATCTATCGAACCTATTATTCAGGTCATATTTCGAGTATATTTTGGATCAGCAACAGGTAAAGACGTATTTATACTAACAAACTCCTTAACAAATGTGACAATCTATAAAGATATCAGCATCTCCAAACTATGATTGACACTATCTTTCATCAAAAGTGTCACACGTCTCGAGTTATAGCATCATTTTGAACTATGAATAAACGTAGACATTAGCAAATTCTCGGGCAAACCTGAACATTAATCACAAAACTTAACCTAGACTCACGTTTTCTAACACATCATCGTGGTAACACAGTAATATCCTACAAAACTCATCATTTCTCTACTAAATCAGTGTTAATTTACACTGTCATAGTAATATTTTAACATAACGTACTAACTTACGAATACGAATAAACAGGGTTCATTAACCAAGAGTATCTAAAGCAAAACACCACCTCCCGAGGGAGAAAACCCAGGGGGATGCGCCCTTGAAAGGATGTGAATCTTGAGAGGGGGGATAACCCCGAGGGGTTTGTAAAGCGGGCATTACCCCTCCGAGGGGTAAGGGCTCAGCCCTTCGGGCTGAGACCCAAAGCCAGCTTACACCCTTCGGGTGATCCCTCTCAGGATTCACATCCTTTCAAGGGCGCATCCCCATTGGGTTTTCTCTTCGGAGTGGTGTGTTGCTTTAGATACTCTTGGTTAATGAACGCTGTTTATTCGTAAGTAGTTACGTTTATGTTAATATTCTATGACAGGTGAAATTAACACTGGATTTGGGAGAAATGATGAGTTTTTGTAAGATATTACTGTGTTACCTGACGATGATTTGTTAGAAACGTGAGTCTAAGGTTAAGTTTTGTTGAGTAAAGGTGGTGCGAGGTGTTGCTAGAATTTGTGCTTATATATGTATACTGTTTTATTCATGTTCAAAATATATTGTTTATATTTTTTCTCGAGACGTTGATCTACTTGTGTATGAAGATTAGTTTCTAATTCTCATAGTTTCGTATGTATTGCTGATAATTAAAGATATAGTATATTGGTTTCATTATCTAGTGAAGAGATATATGTAGATATTATCGTACATTATATACCTTGCTGATCCAATTGATATCTCGAATATGACCTGATATCAATATGTCGATAGATCATTAGTGACGGTGAGATGTGGTAGGGGACTGTGCATGGAATGGGTGATTTTGTGTATTTACTGTGTATTTTACTGTTACTACTTGTGTTTTATTAAATCAGTAAATCTTATTTAGCAATATTACTGATAGACTATAAATTATTTACAGCACTTATTTTATGTATGGTCAGGCTAGATTAATTTTATTTTTATGTTATTTTTTGGTTAAAACTTTGTTTTTCTTGGTAATTATTCTGGTTATATTATGATATTTTAGACGAGGTTATGATGAAATTTTTTGTTAAAATTATTACGAAGTTGATGGTATAAAATTTTTATATGTTAGCGAATAGTGAGTGTGTGGAGTCAGATGATGCATTAAGAAACATAGGGTTATGCTAATTATATGTTAAATATTAACATGCTATGTAAAAGATTAAACATTTGGAAGTGAATGTGTAGAGGAGTAACTTTGAACAAGTGTGAATAGTTACGTTTTGTATGTAAAGATAGTTATGTAGTTTACTGTTGTTAAGCGCGGGATATAGTTTGTTATGTTAATAGTTTATTTATCGATGAGCGTAGAGTGATCAGGTTTTGTGACATTGATACGCATATATAATTACATTTTATCTGGATCATGTCTATGTTAGTTTATTAATGTGAAATAATCATGCTACGTTAGCACATACTTCCGTTGATTAGTAGAGTTTTATGAACTTTATTTTGTACTATTATTGTTGTTGTTGTGTTGTTGGTTGTGTAGTTGTTTAGTTGTTATATTGTTGTTGAATGTTTGTTGTTGTTCGCGAGTCTAAAGAGATATATATCTTTTTGAAGTTTTGAATATGGTTCGTTACTCGTACTACGATAATTCTTGTTTACATTTCTTACTGATTGTTGAAAGAAGAATCTGATTATATTTTTATAGGTTTGTTCTACGTCATTACGAATTTCCGTCAGTATGAAAAATTTTTCAGGTGTGCTGGTCGCAATGAGCATTTCCTCTCGCAGTCGTCTATATCTGTTGTTGTTATAATTTTATCGTATAGGAAGAAATTCGTTGATGACCTCAAACGAATGTGTCATTTTATTATTTTATATCGTCAACTGTGGATGGATTATGTATATCATTGCTTGTATCCATTCCAAGGTTCAAATACTAGATACTTGAAAAAAACTCTTTAATGTCATTTTGTTGTGTAAAGATGTTTCATCTACAGATTTATCAATTTATGCTATAGCAGTGAGTGGGATAGGAGGATCAATGCAATAGTTGTCATCTGGTGATCTGACTAGCAGTGGAAATAGTTAACTGGAAAAGATAATGCGTGTAGAGGATCTAATAGAAAGTAGACGTTGTGTTCTCGTCGTAGTAGATCGAATACTTAAACACTGCTATGATGTAGTTCATCTAAAATGGAACCATAGTGATTGTGTGACTTCAGAACATACGTGTATAGGATTTCACAGTTTGTTGAACATCTTGATAATATTTTACAGCATTAGAGCATAAAATGAAAAAAACGAATTAACATCGTATATTAAACGTGATCTTGTATCATAGCGTGGAAGGGAATATAATTATCGACAAACATGGTGTAAAAATCTAAGATATTTAACTAAAACATGTAGGTTCGCCGCGTATAAATACTGTAGTACAGGAGCTTTAATAAGTATAGGGCCTTTGGGTGTGGATTTGTAAATAATAATTTAATTTACTTTCCTTTTTTTAGTATGAGAGAATGAGTTGTGCTGTTGAACCAAAATATGCTGAAAAATGTTTTAGTGCTGCTGAAGGCATTTATGTTTACTATCTTTCAAGGTGTTGAATTTTTTATGAGAGATATATTAGTAACTTATCCCACTTGAATCCTATGTTCTCTGATTAGATGAATTTAATATATTTATAAATTAATAAACTCATGTTTTTATGTTATTTATTATTGTTTTTTTATGTGTATTTTATATATACGTTGTTTTCAATGATACAATTATTATGTAGTCAAATTAGTGAAACTTCTATATCCTCGTTTTCGCTTTATTGACTTAAAGTGTGTTAATTAGATAGCATGTTCTATTTCTGTCTGTGTTGGTTGTGTTTAAGTTTGTTATGTTCATATTTTTAGCTTTACAGAGGGTAAAACTTTTATCGTTGTTTGCTTATTACCCACATTATGTTGAGTTGATGATGTGTTATGTTAATAATTTTTTGTTAAAAATTTACGATTATTTTCTAGTTCATGTAATCATATGTTTAGCTTTATAGTGATGGCTGATTTTACATGTGTTACGTTTAGAGTATTTTTCGTTGATTCTAGTATTGATTTAATAACATAAGGTGTGTATGGAGTAAGTTTATTGACACTAAAATGGTTCCTGTGTGTCAGTGTAAGTATTATAACTGTTATTAGTGGTAGTGATAGTCTTGGAAAGTTAGGAATATTGGATTAGCGTTTTTGCATTGCTCAGTGGTTGAGTTAGCCTTTAGCTGGGTGTTAAGTATTTGGAACTATATGTAAAAGTTAACAGTGTTATTCGTGTGTAAGTGTGTGTAAGTTCCTTTTGTAAATAATTTTCTTAGTTCATGTTAGCGTTCATGTTAGACTTATTGATGTGTGAAACACCTATATTGAGTTATGAGGTGTATTAGTCTGTTTGATCAGTAATATATAATAACCAATGTTGTGATAATTTTAGTTAATATATTACTTATGTTTAATTATAGAATTAAACATTGTTATTGTTAGAGATATGCTTGACAAAAGTTTGAATAGTTTACGTCTTTGTATGCTATGTTTAGTTACTTTACTGTTGTTTAAGTATGGAACTTTGTTAAGGCAGTGTAGGTTTGTCGTTGTGTATTTTACGTTCCTGAGTTCAGATGGTGAAAAATAAGTAAGTCTTTATTAATGTGATATAACTTTGTTAAGATCAACGGATATTGTTATTGATTGATGTTTTTGTGTTATGGAAGTTGAATTTGTA
>JABUQX010037839.1:0-7500 GCA_015478945.1 Trachelipus rathkii
GATTACATCCCCAATGCTAACCTCAAACATTTCAACCCAATTTCTCTCCAGAAAATTGATTACCTAATAAAAACAAAGAATATTTCCTCCGACAAAAGAGACCAAATCTAACCAAATTTTCAACCAAATCATAGCCTCAACATAGAAATAAAACAACTTAATTAACTCTAACCAAAACAAAAACTGGCAACAGTACACTCAAAACAATACACCATTTACTAAATACCAACGAGGGTTACTATATATATATATATATATATATAATATATATATATATATATTATATATATATATATATATATATATATATATATATAAAATATATATATATATATATATATATATATAATATATATATATATATATATATATAATATATATATATATATATATATATATATTATATATATATATATATATTATATATAAATATATATATATATATATATATATAATATATATATATATATATATATATATATATATATATATATATATATATAATATATAATATATATATATATATATATATATATAATATTATAATATATTATATATAGATGTTAAATATGCATAATATCGCATTACAATAAGATGTTAAAGAAGAACATATACTGAGAAGGAAAGAATTAACTGCCTTCTCTGGGATTGAACGCACCGCATGTTCGCGTGGAGCAATATGCCCGGTGCTATACAACTGAGCTATCCTCCAAGCCAAAAAACTTGGATTCAAGAACAGTTATAAAGCAACCAAGTTCCCGTCAAGGCGACATCACCAGGTGTCCAGCCTGTCCTATCTCTCGTTCTTTATTTTTTTTTAGATGTTAAATATTGCATAATAATCGCAATTAGATAAGATGTTAAAGAAAGAACATATATGAGAAGGTAAAGAATTAACTGCTTCTCTGGGATTGAACCACCGCATGTTGCGCGTGAGGACAATATGCCCGGTGCTATACAACTGAGCTATCCTCCAAGCCAAAAACTTGGATTCAAGAACAGTTATAAAGCAACCGAGTTCCCGTCAAGGCGACATCACCAGGTGTCCAGCCTGTCCTATCTCTCGTTCTTTATATTTTAGATGTTAAATATTGCATAATAATCGCAATTAGATAAGATGTTAAAGAAAGAACATATAATGAGAAGGTAAAGAATTAACTGCCTTCTCTGGGATTGAACCACCGCATGTGCGCGTGAGGACAATATGCCCGGTGCTATACAACTGAGCTATCCTCCAAGCCAAAAAACTTGGATTCAAGAACAGTTATAAAGCAACCAAGTTCCCGTCAAGGCGACATCACCAGGTGTCCAGCCTGTCCTATCTCTCGTTCTTTATATTGTAGATGTTAATATTGGCATAATAATCGCAAATTAGATAAGATGTTAAAGAAAGAACAAATAATGAGAAGGTAAGAATTAACTGCCTTCTCTGGGATTGAACCACCCGCATGTTGCGCGTTGAGGCTATGCCCGGTGCTATTACAACTGAGCTTATCCTCGCAAAGCCAAAAGACTTGGATTCAAGAACAGTTATAAAGCAACCAAGTTCCCGTCAAGGCATCACCAGGTGTCCAGCCTTTCCTATCTCTCGTTTTTTATATTTTTAGATGTTAAATTTGCATAATAATGCGCAATTAGATAAGACATGTTCAAAAAGAAAGAAACATATAAGAGGAAGGTAAATGAATTAAACTGCCTTCTCTGGATTGAAACGCACCCGCATGTTCAGCGTGAGGACAATATGCCCGTGCTATACACTGAGCTAATCCTCCAAAGCCAAAAGACTTGGATCAAGAAACAGTTATAAAGCAACCAAGTTCCCGTCAAGGCGACATCACCAGGTGTCCAGCCTGTCCTATCTCTCGTTCTTTATATTTTTAGATGTTAAATATTGCATAATAATCGCAATTAGATAAGATGTTAAAGAAAGAACATATAATGAGAAGGTAAAGAATTAACTGCCTTCTCTGGGATTGAACCACCGCATGTTGCGCGTGAGAACAATATGCCCGGTGCTATACAACTGAGCTATCCTCCAAGCCAAAAAACTTGGATTCAAGAACAGTTATAAAGCAACCAAGTTCCCGTCAATAATGTACAAAGACAAACCTAACACAACTTACACACGAATAAACTGTTAACATTAACAAAGTTCCACACTTAACACCAGTAAAGTAACTAACATTGCATGCAAAACGTAACCTATTCTTACTTTTTCAAGCGTATCTCTAACATATTAACGTTAATCTTACACTGACACAGTAACATTTAGCAAAAAATTTATCACAACATTGGTTAATCATCATACAGATCAGCGAAAGTATGCTAACGTAATAAGGTTTTCAACATCAAAATAAAGCTAAACACAGCGTAACATTGAACTAAGAAAATAATGTACAAAAGACACAAGCCTAACACAACTTACACATTGTTTTTGTTTGTTTGTTTTTTGTGGTGTGGGTTGTGGCGAATAGAACTTGTGTATACGATTAAAAAGTTCCACACTTTAAATACCATTAAGGTAACTAACATTGCAGTGCAAAGGTGGTTAAAGGGTAACCTATTTGCTTACTGTTTTTTAAAGGGCGTATTTCGTCGTTAACTATAAGTTAATTCGTTAAAGTTGCTTGCGTTGGAGACCTGACTAGCGAGGTGAGTGATATTTAGCAGAAAATTTATCGACAGTTAATTGGTGTTGTAAGGTGCGATGCATCTGATCGACGAGTATACGTCTAAGCGTAATAGAGGAGTGTTTCCACAATGCGTAATAGTGAAGGCTACACAGCGTAACATGAACTAAGAAAATAATTGTACAAAAGACAAACCTAACCAACCTTAGCACAGAATAAACTGTTAACATTACATAAGTCCCACACTTATAACAGTAAAGTAACTAACATGCATGCAAAACGTAACCATTCTTACTTTTTCAAGCAATCCTTAAACATATTAACGTTAACCTTACACTGACACGTAACATTTAGCAAAAATTTATCACAACATTGTTTAATTATCATCTGATCAACAAATATACTCTAACGTAATAAGGTTTCCACATCAAATAATAAAAGCTAACATAGCGTAACATGAACTAAAAATAATGTACAAAGACAAACCTTACACAATTACACACGAATAAACTGTTAACATTTAAACAAAAGTTCCACACTTTAAAACCTAGTAAAGAACTAACATTGCATACAAAACGTAACCTATTCTTACTTTTTCAAGCATATCTCTAACATATTAACGTTAACCTTACACTGACACAGTAACATTTAGCAAAAATTTATCACAACATTGGTTAATTATCATACTGATCAACGAATATACTCTAACGTAATAAGGTTTCCACATCAATAAAGCTAACATAGCGTAACATGAACTAAGAAAATAATGTACAAAGACAAACCTTACACAACTTACACACGAATAAACTGTTAACATTAACAAAGTTCCACACTTAACACCAGTAAAGTAACTAACATTGCATGCAAAACGTAACCTATTCATATTTTTTTCAAGCATATCTCTAACATATTAACGTTAATCTTACAAAACACAGTAACATTTAGCAAAAAAAATGTATCATAACCCTGTCCGATTATCATACAGACCAACGACTATATGCTAACGTAACAAAGTTTTTTACATTATCATAGTAATATTTAACAAAAATTTCTCATAACCTTACCTAAATATCATAATCCCCAGCAAATAATTGCAAACATAACAAAGTTTTATCCAAACATAACATAAAAATAAGTTCTTTGAATAAAATATCATAGTAAAGTGTAATAGTTTACCGAATTTAAAACAATAAATCAGTAAAATCAGTAAATCAAACCACCCATCCCCTCCCTGCCCCTCCCTACCCATCCCTTCCATGACCTTTTGATCTTTCGATCTAATGATTCAGGTCACATATCGAGTACCATTTCGGATAAACATAGTACAAAAATAAGTTCTTTATATACTAACCAACGAATATATGCTAACGTAACATTGTTTTCACATTAATAAAGCTAACATAGCATTACCAGAACTAAGAATATAATGTACAATGACAAAACCTAACACACCTTACGCTCGAATAAACTACTAACATTAACAAAGTTCCATACTTAACAACAGTAAAGTACCTAGCACAGCGTACAAAACGTAACCTATTCACACTTTTTCAAGCATATCTCTAACATATCAAGGTTAATTTTACATTAACACTATTGATTTACGTCGCATTTCGAGAATCATTTCGGATAAACATAGCACAAAAATGAGTTCTTTATATACTAACCATCGAATATATGCTAACATAACAAGGTTTTCACATTAATAAAGCTAACATAGCATCATATGAACTAAGAAAATAATGTACAACTACAAATTCGGTAAACTATTACACTTTACAATGATATTTTATTCAAAGAACTTATTTTTATGTTATGTTTGGATAAAACTTTGTTATGTTTGCAATTATTTGCTGGGGATTATGATATTTAGGTAAGGTTATGAGAAATTTTTGTTAAATATTACTATGATATATGTAAGAAAACTTTGTTTACGGTTAGTGCATATAGTCGTTGGTCTGTATGATAATCGGACAGGGTTATGATACATTTTTTTGCTAAATGTTACTGTGTTTTGTAAGATTAACGTTAATATTTTAGAGATATGCTTGAAAAAGTATGAATAGGTTACGTTTTGTACGAAGTGTTAGGTACTTTACTGCTGTTAAGTGCGGAAGTTTGTTAATGTTAGAAGTTTATTCGTGTGTAAGTTGTGTAAGGTTTGTCTTTGTACATTATTTTCTTAGTTCATGTTACGCTATGTTAGCTTTATTGATGTGGAAACCTTATTATGTTAGAGTATATTCGTTGATCAGTATGATAATTAACCAATGTTGTGATAAATTTTTGCTAAATGTTACTGTGTCAGTGTAAGGTTAACGTTAATATGTTAGAGATATGCTTGAAAAAGTAAGAATAGGTTACGTTTTGCTATGCAATGTTAGTTACTTTACTGGTATTAAGTGTGGAACTTTGTTAATGTTAACAGTTTATTCGTGTGTAAGTTGTGTTAGGTTTGTCTTTGTACATTATTTTTAGTTATGTAGCTGTGTTATTTTATTGACTGCGGAAACCTTATATGTTAGAGTATAATTGTTGATCAGTAATGATAATTAACCAATGTTGTGATAAATTTTTGCTAATGTTACTGTGTCAGGTAAGATTAATGTAAAATATGTTAGAGATAAACGCTTGAAAGAAGAATAGGTTACGTTTTGCATGCAATGTTAGTTACTTTACTGGTGTTAAGTGTGGAACTTTGTTAATGTTAACAGTTTATTCGTGTGTAAGTTGTGTTAGGTTTGTCTTTGTACATTATTTTCTTAGTTCATGTTACGCCATGTTAGCTTTATTGATGTGGAAACCTTATTATGTTAGAGTATATTCGTTGATCAGTATGATAATTAACCAATGTTGTGAAAATTTTTGTAAATGTTACTGTGTCAGTGTAAGGTTAACGTTAATATGTTAGAGATATGCTTGAAAAAGTATGAATAGGTTACGTTTTTGTATGCTATGTTAGTTACTTTACTGGTGTTAAGTGTGGAACTTTGTTAATGTTAACAGTTTATTCGTGTGTAAGTTGTGTTAGGTTTGTCGTTGTGTATTATATTCATACTTCAGATGATGCTAAGTAAGCTTTATAATGTGAAACTTTGTTACGTTAGAGTATATTGTTGATCAGTTGTATAAAGAATTTGGTTTTTATGTTATGTTTATTCAAAATGATACTCGAAATGTGACTTGAATCAATAGATCAATAGATCGATAGATCATGGGAGGGTAGGATGGTATGGAGGGTGGTAGGATGGTGGTTTGATTTACTGATTTACTGATTTAGGGTATGTAAAACATGACAATTTTACTAAAAAATATGCTAAATCAATAGATCAATAGATCAATAGATCAATAGATCAATAGATCATGGTTGGACAGGAGTGTAGGTTAGGTGGTTTGATTTACTGATTTACTGATTTAGGGTATGTAAAACATGACAATTTTAGTAAAAATTTGACTTGAATCAATAGATGCAATAGATCAATAAGATTCAATTAGACAATAGATCACGATTGGAACAGGAAGGGTGGCTGATGGTGGTTTGATTACTGATTTTACTGTTTAGGGTAATGTAAAAACGTAAAATTTGTAAGTTTATAAACAAAGAAATAAATTTTAATTTAATTTTATTTTTTTTTATTTTTTTTTTTCTTGATGGTTCTGAAACCAATTATTTTCGAAATCTACAGACCCCATAACATATATAAAGACACCAGCATATTACACAAATATTTAATAACTCGGCACCGCACCGGAGCCAGCACCGGTGCAGCTGTCAACTCCTACTCCTCTGAGTCAGACTCCTTCTCCATTCTTTTCTTCTTTATTCATCTTTCATCCTTCTTCCTTCCTCCTTCGACCTCTGTTTTGCACTCTGTGTATTTTTTTAGTCAGGACCCCCTAAGGGGGGGGTCCTAGACACCCTATACGGACTTATAACCATCATTTTCGAGCTCTAACGGTCTCGATAACCTATATAAACACACCAACTGTTGTTATACGAATGTTTATTAACTCGGAGTCGGCGTCAGAACCGGATGCGAAGAAGAAACCGTGGCGGAAGGCATAGTCGGAACGCGTAAAAAAACGATTCCTTACAGGAATCGTTTTTTCGACTCAGATTCGATTCCCTTCGGGAATCGAATCTTCGACGTAATAATAATAATGCGTGTGTGTATGCGCACTCGCGCGCGCGCGCGCACTCGCTCTCTCACGCGCTTCGGAAACCTGGCTCGATTGGGAGCCGTTAGGGTTAACTCAATCTCGGAATTGGAAAGCCAAAAGGGCATAAATGCTGACGTAGCGGCTACGCTCTCGGGGGGAGGTACCGCCGATGTAGACATCTAGAGAGCTTGAAATTTACCCTGTTTTTGGAGCTTACCTACATGATTATATTCCAAGTTTGAAGCCAATACCTCTATTCCTTCCTATCGAAATGGCCTGCAACGGTCAAATGGCAGCATCACTACTATATATATATATATAATATATATATATATATATTATATATATAAATATATAAATATATATATATATATATAACTATATATAATATATATATATATATAATATATATATATATTATATATATATATATTTAATAATTATATATATATATAATATTATTATATATATATATATATATATATATATATTCCACCGGAGTTTGGGAGCACCAGAATCCAATGCCAAATCAAATGCCGCCATGCCTCGATACACGACATTTGAAAGTGTGCATTTGAAAGAAGTTTAGGAAAAAATAAGTGGAGGAATGTATTCCAGAACTTTAACAGTGGAATACATGAAAATTGAGCATGACGGTTAAGTTCTGGATCAGCGAGTCGGACAGGGAAATGGTTAAACTGTGTATAAA
>JABUQX010037839.1:17500-31545 GCA_015478945.1 Trachelipus rathkii
GCACACACATTATATATTCTGCAGAAGTTTGGAGCTTGAAATAACTTGCGTTCGAATTCTACAATCCGAAAAATAAGACTTGTTAATTAAAGATTTTATATATTTATATTTTATACATGAAGGTCATAATTTTCACGCATATATATTCTGCTGCGTTTGTGGAGAACACATTTTGATTTATAGTAATTTTGTAGTATTTTTTTTAGTTAACTGTCCAGATATTTTATCTATAAATATGGGTTGTTTCAAATAATCAAAAATCTATTCCTCTCTTTAATATATAAATTTTTTTTACATAGTTTTGTGCTTGTTTATTCTTGGTTTAATACTTATATTTTGCGGTTAACTTATTATTTGGTTATTTGTTATTTTAAATAAAATTTATTACATTATTCCATATTAATCTTAGGTGGTGGTAAATATCTTGCGTTTTGCTCATATAATAAGTAACATTTTTTTTGCGTTTTTTTTTTGCGTATTTTTTGCTTTTGCGTTTTTTTTCAAATATTCATTTTACAAAAATGTCTCTTTTCGAAGATGAATCACTCAGACAAATCGTGTCTGAGTTGGAGGACAGTGTCAGTGAAAATTTTGGGAGGGGGGACAATAACACTCTCTCTTCAGAAGAATTATGCGCCTCACTAAAGAGGTTAAGTCAAAACTGTCCTATTAAGAGACTGAGAGCTGTGATTAAAAGGAAAATCACGCTCCTTTTTAAAAATCTTCTCGATCTTTCTGCCACTGAAAGCCAGGAAGATAATCACATCGTTTCCTCAAAACTGAAGAAAAATTAAATAAAAATTGGAAAAGTAAAAAACTTTGATGCTCTGATCGAGAAGTCACCACAAAGTCTTCCATTCTTCAGTTGACTCGTCAATTTTGGACGAGGAAATAATTGAAGCGGTACATTTGAGAATACCAGAATGAAAATTATCTGGCGTATGACAACCGATGTTAAGTTTCCATCTTCTCTCCGCTCGCGCCTCCTGCCAGCTTAGAGGCACTTCTCAAGCACGAATATCAGTCAAGAGATGCAGAATATTAATCAAAAATCATCATGGCTCATCAAAACAGGAAGTAAAACTCCTCTGCAAAAAATGTCAAGAGTTTCAGGTGAGGGGGACCGCATTCTTATGCCGATGTTACTTCTGTGTTTTTCAAATGTTTATGGGGCCAGAAAAGATATTTCTAGTGCTGCAAAATTGCAGTATTTAAAGTCATTGTTATCAGGTAATGAGCTCAAAGATATTGAGCATTTAACTCCAATTTGGAAGTCGCTTTCGAAATATTAAAGAGCCTTTACTTAGACGAATCATATATTATTGATTCTCTGTTTCATAAAATCGATTCTGCGCTATTTTAGAGATTAATCTCTGACATATTCGTATATTTCCCTGTCGAAGTGATGAGCATATATTCCATGAGCTCAGGAGTTTGACTCGATTTCCTTTGAAGAGCCTTCGGCGGGCTGTAAGCTCATGCGTCATATAATCGTGGACAAACTTCCAACTGGCTTTCTTCGTGAGCTCAAATTAATCACACAGGATGAATATCCTTCCGTTAATATAATCTTTTTGGAGCATTACGGTAAAATAATTAAGTCTATGGAGAAAGGGAGGAGAAAAAATAAATCTGCCCCTAAAAAGGGATTTGAGCGTAATCGTGCTCCTTTTGAGCATAAATCGGCTAAATCGTCAGCTTTTAACGCTTCCTCTAAAGAGGATAGTTTCGAAATCTTCATTGTCAGAAGATGAAACAGAACGCAGTCAAAAGAGTGGGAGATTTAAAAATTCTTTTTAAATCATTTATTTCGAAATGTAAATTTTGCAACAGAAATCATCGCATGATTTCTTGTGAAGTATATTCTTCTCCTGAAAGCCAGGAGAGATCGCTGGTAAGAGCTGCGCATGTGCTTCAGCTGCTCAAGCGCAGTCTAACCGCTCTCATTTTCGCACTACGTTTATATGTAGATCGGCAAGAGGTAATCGGACTTAAGTTGAGCCACGCGACGGTCAAATGTGACAAAATCTATACTCATACCGGCTCTATGCTTCTCAAAATAGTAAAAAAACGTGATCCGGTGGTTTTACTAGATAGTCGTTTCCGTCAACATCCAGTCCCGCGAATGAGCCAATGGTCAAGCCAGCGGCTCTTCTAATCATATCTGTATAATACAGGTACAACCTCATCCGTGGGTCAAAATATTCTGCCCACTATCTCCATTACATCCCCTATAAGGAGGAAGAAGGGCAATGAGAAATAAGTCCTGTACGCGTTGCTTCTCGATTTTCCGGTATCTAAGTCCACTATTTATTCATAGGACATTCTTAAAAAATGGAGTCAATGAAAATAGTCTTCTTAGTCATCAGAGCTACCATTAAAACATTTTTGAGAGGAATTAAGATCCTTACGGTCTTTAATTTAGAGATGGGAATTTGTTGTGGGAAATATTCTAGCTTACCTGTAAACATCGATTCTGAATTGGATATCGGCTTTATGTAAAAGGCCTGACGGAGGCTGTGAAAAATATTACCCAAAATGGTTTCAAAAGAGGCAGATAGTACATCAAATAATAATGTTGACAGGGTTCAAATATTCATGGGCTGCTGGCATCGATGCTCTTCATTTATTAAAGCATTTTAAAACCGTTAAATGCATTCGGGCAGTGCCCTAGAGACTTGTCATGGATACGTGCCTTTCGGGCCTGTAACATCTTTTTTGACACCCTTCCCAAAATGAGAAAATCTTTGGGAAGAATTTTTCGCCGAAAGCTGTCAAAATTTCATGACAGAATTCCGAGCTCCCCCATACTTCAAATATTAGAAGATCTGTCCAGGACGTCCGGACATGAATTAATCTGTAGTGGAACGGCGGTACTTCGTACTTCGACCCACTACTTTACATACCATAACTGAGTCTGATTTTGGACTTGGCCTGGGAGAACCTCTATAAATTTATGAGTCCTCTGGGTATCAAATGACACGGAGGCGTGGACGGGTTCCATTGACGAAATTATTTCATTAAAAGATTTCCACGCAGGGATAGAAGTTCGAGACGGAAGGTACACGTGGAACTTCCGTGGTTTCAAAAAATTCTTGAGCAGGTCATCAAATCATCACGTTGCTCTTGCAACAATGCAACGAGTCAAAAGAATTGACTGCTCCAAGGCTTGCTAACAAGTATGGGAAATGATTCAAGGCATACTAAGAGAAGGTATCGTGAGGCTGTGGAGGTTCATCGAAAGATATCATAAATTCATCTGGATACCCCACAGACCTATAATAAACAGGCCTTTCAAGTGACGACAAAAATTCGTCCCGTCTTTAACTGAGCCTGAAGATAGGTTGTAGCCCTTCACTTAATCAGGCATCGTATCCAGGGGTAGATTATAGCTTCCTATTTAAGTGTTACTCATCTTTCAGAACGAACAAGTTCATCGTTCTGGCGGATATTTTGAAGGGCTTCCTCCAAATCAAATTAAAGTTAGAAGAGAAGGAAATTCGCTTCTGTTTTTTCTGGAGGCTGATGGCGAGTTACTCACTTACCGTTATGCCACATCATCTTCGGGTTGGCTGTCAGCCCCTATGTTCTAGGGCTGTGATACACATCACGCCAAATCCCTCCTGGATCTCTGTACCTCTTCTTCAAAATAATCTGTAAGTTGATAATTTTTTGTACACTTCTCCGTCTGTACTACGAACTCAAGATATTTCACGAGTAGGCCACCTGTGCGCACGTACTGAGTGTAGGGGGGCTTCAACTTGTGCATCTGAACTCAATTTGCGTGTCCAGTCTCAGAAATATTCAAGCGAGGAGCGCGTAAACTTGCAACTCATTCAAGTGATGAGAAGAGTTTTAGGGTATTATATTATACCTGCTTTTTAAACACAAACAACAACAATATCAAGATAGTCTGAGTCTCGTGACTTTTCATTAACATATTGTCTCTACCAAGACAGCTCCTCGTCGGAGCGTTTCAAAGTTTTCGATCCCGTGCCCTTACCTCCCCGTCACCGTTCGAGGCCGTCTTTCTTATGAAGAAAACGTGGGAAGTGGACATGGGGTGGGACGATATAACATCGCTCCCGAAATCAAAAATTCATGGGAAGAAGTTGAGCAAAGGACTTAAACTCTCTGAAGAGGTTCTTTTAGAAGTCTTCATTGAGTCAATGAACTCTGATTTAACGTATCATATATTCTGCGATGCAAAGCACTGTTTGCTTTATGGCTTCGTAAGTGTATGTTTTCGTCTGCGGCAGAGGGTCCAAATCTTCTTTGGTCAAAGGGAAAAATCGCTCCTGCAAAGGAAAGAACGCTTCCCTGTTTGGAGTTATTGTCTGTGTTTTTAGCATTAAAGTGCTTACCACAAATGTTAAGTGGACTGTCGGGTGTCAAGTTCAAGGAATTGAACATATTCTCCGACTCGCAGATAACTCTTTATTGGATCCAAAATAGGATCTCGAAAGTTAAGCAAATATTCGTGAGGAATCGTGTGAAAGATATTCGCGCCATGAGCTCTTCGTTCAAGAGGAATATCGTTAGTCCTAATTTCTATAACGTCAGAACAGAAGATATCCAGCTGACCTCTGACGCAGAGGTTATTTCCTTCAAGGATTTTCAGAAAGAACATGTCCCTTCTGGACTAAAGGGCAAAATGGCCTCTTAAATAGTGGTTTACTGCCATCAGCTGAACTGGAAATAGCATCTCCAGTTTTGCGTTGTTCAAGGTGCAATGAACCTCCTGTAGTTCATTTGTCCAAATATCTCACAATATCTTGCCAAGTATATCTGAGCTAGTATGCTTTATTATTCCAGTTTGGAGCTTTGTCAGAGGTGGGATCCTAAATATCCATGGAATTCTTTAATAGAGGAGCGTCAATGAGTATTGTCTGCAGAAATGCAGAAGACCGATCCGAAGAGCTCTCAACTTTTTTCACGAAGTGATCTCAAATAAATTATACTTTCCTTCAATCATCAACTGTGGGACCTAATGCTCTCCAGTGTGATTCTTTCGTATCTAACGATTAACCTTGTTATTTATCACTTGGTATATGAAAAATACACATTTCAGCTCAGTCAGGAGCCAAAGAGTTCGTTCTAACTGATGCAGAAGAAATTAATTACATTATGACGAGCTGAATTAAACTACCCATCTTATGCTCGTTCTATAAATTTCACAACAACTTCTTATCACAAGTTTAATCATTAGAGATTGCTTATCGAGTGTTAGATGTAAGCATCTAGGCATACAAGTCCAACTCTTACAATATATCGGCTCGCAAGGCTTCTCTTTGGATGGAGCACTCAGCGCCGTAACTCATTGAGTATAAGTAATGTTTTCTTTTCGCAGGTATGCATAATCTGGCATAGGAATTGCTTTCAATAATGACTCATTATGCTTTTCGGTACTCGCACGTACGTTCACACGAGTTACTTCAGAAATGATCCAGGAATGGGAATTTATTGCGAGGCTTGTTATAAGTCAATGTTTAGCGTTGTTTGACGACAATCCAAGAGCATTTGTGCTTTGGGCTCTAAAGTAAGGCTCTGGCTACGTCCCAAAAACAGTGGCTGAACTCATTTTAGAAACATGGCAAGCTAAAAATCTAACGATCTCAAGATTGGACCTAAAACGATGACATGTCATCTAATGAGTCATATTTTATACAATCGGTTCCCACACTGATTGTATAATCTCGTTTTCGTGGAGTTGCACTGTGTGCTACTATAACATACGTACGCTCGGTCCTTACTTCAAGTCATAGGAACTGATTTCTTTAGGAACTTCTCATCCTCACTCGCGGTTCTAAGAAAATGGGATGTGTATATTTTATACGAAAGAACTTCAGAGTTGTTCTGGGCATCAAGCCGAAGTTGATCCTTCTGTAAGCTCCATGGTAGGATCACCCAGTTTGTTCTATAGTGCTTAATACGTGGCGTGACACTGGTGATTGTTTAAGTCTGTCTCGATTATCAACTTTGCGACGTTCCCTAGCAGTTGTATTCTACTTCGTGCTTTTTAATTACGATACTGTCCGACTCATTGCTGATAGCTATAAATTCACGTCCGCTCACCTACACCACAAGTTCAAATGAGATATATTACCTCTTACTCCCAACGATTTCATCAAACCCTTGTCAAAAAACCGCTATGGCATTACCCGGAGCTTGGTCAAATCAATTCTGGGAGTCAACTTCGGCTAAGAAAGAGCTAGTAAAAGTCACTGAAATATTCTTCAGAAAAAATTCGAAGAATTTCGTACAAGGTGGTCCAAATGAGTACCTCCTCGTCTTAGAGAGATGAAGAGTTCTCTCCAGGTCAGCTGGAATAAATCTGAGTCAAAAAAAGAATGACGTTGTCTTTATCAAAAAGTCCAGTGAAAAGAACGGTCCTTACGGCAGATGGGAGTAGTCGTAGATCTTATAATCGGGGTGCGACAATAAAGTCAGATCGTGTACGGTCGGACTCCCTGGGGGCAAGTCAGCTTGTATGCCAGTCAAATATGTATCCCTGAGCTTTCTTTGACATAAGTGGTTCAACACCTCATCGTCAAACACAGTCCTTGTCCTTCCAGCAAATCCATCATTAAATATTCCTGGAGGGGTGAACCCCTTACTACGTCTGCGACGATGCTGGAAGTCTCATCAACGCCAGCTGATGAGATATTAAAAATAGTCGCTATAAGCGATATGCTGCAGAAGCTGCACAGAAAAAATATTTACTGATGTACTGATTCCATCGAAGAATCCAGATTAAATATTCTTGCGCTGTTTTTCAAAATATCATCTAAGTAGTCAAGTTTGACTTTCCTGCCCTATAGAGGCAGAAGCCATCCCCCCCCGGGCAGGATATAACAATTATAGTAAAAAGAGTTTGTCAGAAAAGAGGGTTATTTCCTTGGGAACACCTGAGGTTGCCAATGCAAAAGAGTAGAGAGCGGTTTTGGATAATTTGAGATTCTTCATTCGCATTTATTTTCTGAACTGATAAGTTCTCTTTTAAATCATTCTTTAGTATATTCAGTAGGTTTTGATTTGTCCTTCTGTTAAGCTTCGTGATGAATTAATGTTTAATATTCAAATATCACTTTTTCGAAGATCGTTTTTTATGTCATTTCAATTTAACATTCTGGAAAGCTTTAACAGGTCAACAACTTACGATTTGAGGCTGTGGAATAATCAAACTTTTTCATAATCAAATCTAAGAAGTTTTCCTAGTGTCTTAACACTATTTAACCTAACTATTCTTATGTTATCGTGAAGGACTAATGCGATTTCAAGAAGTATAATCTCTCGTGAAATATGTCATTGAATTGCACTAGTGGCACATAATCTAAACTATTTATTTCATTTGACACCAGGCCACATATTTCTCCATTCGTCCTACTCAATTTCAATCTGATCCATCATTCTTTTAGAATTCGTCAACTTTTTCTTTAAATCTAGAGCCTGACTTTCTTTGAGTCCATATGATGACGTATATGTGATTTTCCTATTCACGAGTTAAAATGATATAATTTAACTTCAATTATTTATTTTTTAAGATTTACTATAAATATACTATATCCTTTAGTTGATATACTTAGGATAATGATATTATTATTATCACTACTAAAAGTATTAGGTATTTCGAATTACTGCAAGCTGAGCAGTGAGAATTATTCATCTTATAATAAAATCATAAATAATTAATTATAATATATAATATTATAATATATATATTTCTAAATATAAAAATATATATATATAAATCTATCATACTACGTATTTATATAAAGACTATACCTGTCTACACTATTTATATCTATATATATATATAATAATATAATTTATATTTTTCCTATATATTCAATTTTATTTCCATTCTGTATAATTTAATAAAGGTCTCTTATAGAGTACGTTATGACTATATAACTATATATTTAATAATAAAACGCCTTAGGTCTACTTATATATTTATATTCAATATAATTATATAAGATAGTACGCATAATATAAGATATAATATCTTAGTGAATACTATCTCATATTTATCTTACATAAAATACGGTCTTCTTACGAGCGGATTTACTGCTGGAAATAGGGGAATGATGTTAGTCATGGAAAGTAAATACCTAGCTTAGACTGAGAGTTAATAATGTTTGATTATTACGAAAAACCAAATAAGAAACTTCAAACTGGAAATAGCTTCAGAGTTCATTTCTTCAAAATACTATAAATATCTTTGTGTATACTGTTTGCGATACTATCGATTATTCTAAACCATTTGGAAATATGAAACGCTTTATTGGCAAACAGCGTTTTGTCACTATATCTCGACCACCATTCAAAATCTCCAAAATTTGCACCTCGATTCTTAATTCAGGTAGTTATAGTGGACCGGTCGCATAATAAAGTTAACTTGTAAAATATCAACATCATATCTGAAGATGCTTCATCTACGTCAAAATTATAATATGTTTATAATTAATGTAGAATGAAGATATACTCATAGATATTACAAAACATATCTTGATTACTTATATATATTAGGATAAGTATAGTAGTTACGATATATATATATATAATATATATATATATATATATAGTTTATAATAAATATATATATTACTATAAAAAAACGGCTCAATAAAAGCCATATTTATATTATCGAGATAAGTATACTTATTCGAATGAGTGGCCAGTATCTTCAAAAGCAATTTGAGCTTGACTAACACTATATCTCTCCAATTTCGACCAAAAGGTGGAGTTAGCGTGCACTTATATTTTAAAAAACTTTAAATAAATATTTTATTTCAACGTCTTTTAGGATATTCTCTCATTATATTTGTTAGTGCGTGCAATAAGATTCTAGTAATTGATTTTTATATTTAATCAAGTAAAGAGCGGCCCATTTTGAAAAAGCGTGTCCTAGGGTCGCTGATCTTGTCTGTAACACAACAATAAGCGTGTGCTCTCGATGGGATACTGATCCCCACCTTCGTTCCATGCATCCTACGCTCTCCTCTCTCTCTCATCTCTCTCGCTCTTCTCTCTCTCTCTCTCTCTCATCTCTCTCTCTCTCTCTCTCTCTCTCGCTCTCTCTCTCTTCTCTCTCCTCTCTTCTTCTCTCTCTCTTCTTCTCTCATATATAATAATATTATATATATATCTATATATATATTATCCTATATATATATATTATATCTATTATTATATATAATATATATATATATATATATAATATATATATATATATATATATATATATATATTTATTTATATATTTATTTATATATTTATTTATTTTTTATATATTTAATACCAGACACATATCCCGCATAGTGCCAAGGTAGTGTGATGTTGATATAGATTTTAAACTTATCACCACCATTCACGAAAAGAAACAAATGATAGAAGGGGTTTTCAGCCCCTTGCTATCAGACGAAGAGAATTGTGAATTTTCTTCCTATGACTCGACGACTTCGCGAAACGCAGCTTCACTTTTCCTAATATTTAAAGTTTCAAATTTCTTTTCTTTTCATTTTTAATTTTTCATTTCATTCAAAATAATTAATTAAAAGAAATTTTGTCCAAATAATTGTTGCTCCTCCATCTCGGATTTTATATGAAAATAATTTTGAAATAAATTCTTAAAATATTGAAATTTAGAATCGCTAACATAAATTTTTCTTTACTATATATGAAACTTCAAACTCTCAAGTACTGTCTTCTCAAAATGCAATCCACAAAGTGCTCATTTAGCAGTTTCCTTCTCTGATTTACAATCCTCTCTCCAGTATGCAATCACTTCAGACTTTCAACACTCTTCTGCACTCCTAATCCTGCTGTTTCTCTTTCTTGTCTCCCTTCTGGATTCCATCGAGTCCACACTCGATGACAGTCGAATGCATATATTATTATATATATATATATATATATATATATATGATATATATATATAAACTATTACTTATATATTATTTAAATATATATAAACGTTAGCTATATATATATTTTTTAATATATATATGATATATATATACGTTGCATATATATAATACTATAACTATCTACTATAAACTATAATCATTTCGTTGACTTTACGAGAAAGTAGTAAAGTATATTAATATATTATAATATTATATAATATTAATATATACGTATATATATATATATATATAATTTTAATTATTAGGTACTATATATAATATGGTCAATATATTATATATATATAGTATATAATAATTATATATATATATATAAATATATTAATAATATATATGTATATTGATATGTATATGTTATGTATTGTCTATGTATATATATATATATATTATATATTATATAATATAAGAGACAGTCTTCTGATTGTGGATACATATATTTAGGTGACTAAATATATATATATATATTATATTCACAGGTATATAACTTATTATAATATATAATAGTACACCATTTGAATAGTTTCTTTCATTCTCCCAGCCACCTATATATATTATTATCATTATATATATTTATAATAATATATAGTAATATATATATAGTATATTTATATATATATTGGATATATAATTATTTATATATTATCTTATCGCTGATTTTCTTTATGTTTTCACTATATATATATCATATTAGTATAATAAATCAATGAATATTATTAATATATATATATTACCTTTACATATATATATATATATATATATATATATATTCGGTTGATTTTAAGAGACCACATGTAGTTTAGCTTCGGGTTCCCTTAAATCTCTTCAATGAATTGTTATTTTTCCATAGTTATCTCATTAATAATAATGATAAATATCCTACACCACTACTACTACTAAGTAACTAAACTTTAAAACTAATAATAGTAATAATAATAATAATATAATTAGGACACTTTTCAAAGTAGTTTGAAATATAATGTAAACATCAGTTATAGAGATATATATTATATTGAGAGAGTTATTGATATAAAATGAGAAATAATAATAAATAATCACATTTAATAAAATAATAATATAATTTTAATAATAATATATATAATATAATAATCAATAATAATAAATAATCAAATAAATAATAATATAATAAATAAATTTCTCATAAGTTTAAAATGAATTAATTTTGGAAGTCTGAAGAAACTTCCAAAATTTTGGATAATAATTTTTGGTAAACCCAAGTACTCCGTCTGCATTTACTGAGTTTGTGAGATAGAAGAACCTCATGTCATCATTTATTGTTAATGAACTTAGATCAATAAATAATAATAATAAGAATATAATAATAAAAAATAATACTGATTCTCTTTACTGTAGATAATAATAATAATAATAATAATAATAATAATAATAATAATAATAATAATAATAATAATAATAATAATAATCTGTTTAGCTGCATGCAAACATATCTTTGAAGGGAGAAGAAGAAAAAATACCTAACTACCTAACCTAGATCCTAACCTATACACTAACTCGAGATCTAAAATAGAGAGCTGAACAATGACATAACTAAATAATGATCAAAACTGACATACATAAATATACTAAATAATGAAATTGAACATTAACGGAAAGTCTCAGTATAATAATAATAATTAATAATAAGTACTAATATATATATATAAGACATCAATAATTAATAATAATAACAAAAGCGTACAAAATCTAACAATAGTAATAAACTAATTAATACAAATATTAATATCTAATAATAATAATAATAATAACAAAATCCATATTATCCTTTATGGCACAAACATGCTTACTCATTGTGCATTTTATTCTACTTGTCTGAGTTACGTACTCTTTAGGTTATGGTAGATTATGTTGAGGGTTGAAGATTGCACATCCGACTTAAAGAACCACCCAACGACTCCTTTTCTTTTTGGTTTGATTTAAAAATAGATAGTTCTATCTAATATAGGTTTATAGTCATCTATGAGGTATATATTTAGTGTTTAAAGGAAAAATTTATAACGGAACGGCGTTTCTGATTTCAGAACACTTATTTCGTCAATTAAACTAGATAGGGAATCAATTATTATCGCGCTAAAGTTTCTTGAGGAAATAATATGACAATACTCGAATATCTGCCAAAGGTTAGTCATTTGTGTATTGGGAAAAATTCATATTGCCAAAATTCTATACTACATTTGTGTTCGTGAAAAGTTAGGTTTATTTTAGAGCTATATAGAAACAAACGTCACTGAAATCCTAAATCAAAGTGGAATTTTATCAGTCTCATTCTGCGTTTCATAAATGAAATTTTCAGATCAAAGCAAAAAAATTATTATCGTTGAACCGGCAACAAAAGGTAATTAAAAAACTAATTTTAATTTATTTTTGGATTTTGGAACACACAGCTGAGAACTTGATTTAAATGCCAAATGGCTTAAAAACATTAAATTCTTTAAAAATTATATTCCTCAGTTCTAATATTATAGGTGAATATGAAATGTATTGCTTAAGTTTAAAATGAACCGGTGTCAAATCGATTATCAAATAAAGGGTTATATATCACTTCGAATATTAGTCTGAGTTCACACTGACTATTGCACATATAGAGTCTCATCGAATGAAGGAATGCTTGCAAGAGAGAGATTATGTGAAACACGTGAATAAGTATAACATGAATTAAGAGGTAGAGTACATAGAAATTGAAGTAAATATATTAGGAGCTGTCATTAAAATGAGAAAGAAACCAAATATTTATAGACGTTTAACAAGAGATGTCAAAAAAGTATATTTTACTATATTATATTATTATTATTATTATTATTATTATTATTATTATTATTATTATTAATTATTATTATTATTATTATTATTATATAATTATTTTATTATTAAATTTCATCCATATTAGCACTCAAGTATATTGATGATAATGGTAATGTAAATATAATAAATGTAATGTAATATACACTTCATGAGTAGCAAACTTCTAACGCAAGGCTATAGAGAGAAAAGGAGTTTGCAAAATATATTGACAACGTACTAAGTATGAGATGCTAATAAGCACTTATACGTATACTGTATACGAGATAAGCTAAGATTATAGTGTTATATATATATTATATCATAGTTATATATTTTTCATATAGTATTAATATTTAATTATTATATTAACAATATAATTAATATTATATATTTATAAATATTGGATAATATTATTTAGTTACTAATAAGGATAGTAATTTATATATATCATAGAGTTATTCTATTCCTAACGCCATATTATGTGCCTCATTGCGCAATATGTTTTATAATAATACTCAACTCCTATGTTGTAGCCATGCGTAAAGTTATAATATATATCTTATTCTTTAAACACAATAGTTCACACCATAATTATGTTATCAAATATATATATATATACATAATATATATAAAGTATATATCATACATTTACACTATTAGTCAAGTATATATGTTATGAGTAATTTAATTAAGATTATTATTATTAAGAATATTATTTATTAATTGATAAATAATATATATATATATATATTTATATATATATAGAGAAATTATACTATACTATATATATTATATTAGTAAATGAGTTAGTACTATACCAGATAGGTAATAATATATATATAGAAATATGTTATATAATATAATCATTATTCTTTTAATTATATATATATACGAATATATATAACGTATATAGATTAATATATATTTATACATCTAAATAATAATTGATTAAATGGAAATATCGAAGCTTACTTTGCCAAATTTGATACTGAATATAAATATTACACCACGACGTACAACCCTTCACTTTAGTATGAAACTTAATTATCGTAATGAAAAAAAATAATTCCTTTTTATTGATTATATTATGTATCAGCATCATCAAGTCATATCAGTATTATCAGCATGTATCAGTATTTTTGCAATTTTTGCATTATTATTATGTCAAACGTATATTTTTATACGTAAATTGTTCATTCTTAGACAATTTTTAAGTAAAATTATTTTATCATCCATGATACAACCCATTCTTATTTTTAATTCACTATATTTAACTTATTTATATTAACATATAGGTAC
>JABUQX010037840.1:0-40000 GCA_015478945.1 Trachelipus rathkii
TCATCTATTCTAAAGCAGGTTCCCTTTATTCTCATTCTTAAACTTTCGCGCTTCCCCAGAAGACTTCCTATTCCCTTTAAGTTCCCATTCATCCTCCTTCCAAACTGTTCATTATTTCCTCTTCTTTTCTCCACGGCAGCACCTATTTAGTATTCTTATTCCTCCTTATTATAATTCCAAACATCTTTCTTTTGAAAACTCATTCATTGGCTTTTTAGTACATTCAACCACGCTTGCTTTACCTTTAACAGCTTGCATCACCTCCTCATTCACCACTCACTTAACATTCTTACTTCCTACTTAAGCACATATCCCACATTACTTCCTTTGAAACTGCTAACAAAGGCAACCTTCATTTTCCAGATTTGTTCAGTTTCAACTTGTTCACATTCAACTGATTTACTGGCGAGCGCTGTTAAATACTTATCCTTATTACCTTGTTCACTTAACTTCTCACTCTTAATTCTACCCACTTCCTTCCGTATCACCTTCCTCTCCATCCAAGCTCCCACTACCTTGATTTTACATAGAACAACATAATGATCCGATAATCACATTCCTAATCTTCTCACTGATTTAACATCCAACACATACTTCAACATCTCCTTCTTCACCAACACAAAATCATTCATACTTTTCACTTCGATACCATCTCTATCTACGCCAACTCTGTCATACTTATCTATACTCATGTGTTTAAAGAAAGTATTACTTACACACATACCTCTCTCCTCACAGAAATCAATCACCTTCCTACCATTCTCATTTTCTCCCGACACCCCAAAACCACCTGTTATACCATCCCTTTTCTGATCACCTATCCAGCAAATCAAATTTGTCCTTTCTAAATACATCCATCACCTCTCTCCTCTTCTCAACATTTTTTTTCGCCGAAAGAGAGGAGGCCGCTTACGACGATCACGACCTCCTCCGAGGCATGCATTAGCATTCCTGGCAAAGGATAGGTGGTAGTGGGCATCTAACCCAACTACCAACGTCCCTTTAGTCGCCTTCTACGACACGCGAGGACATACGATGTGGGCAATTCTTTCTCCCCCACACATAGGGATATAACGGTAGGGGTGTCTGTAAGATCTTGTCTAGAAGAGTGGTTTGGATATTATATATATATATATATATATAATAAAATACTAGATAGATATAGATATATATATATAAATAATATATATATATATAATAATATATATATTATATATAATATAATAATATATATATATATATATATTAATATATATATATAATATATATATATATATATATATATATATATATATATATTATATATATATATATATATATATATAAGGTACCAATAGCGAAGATGAGATGCCTATGTGGAAACCTTTTTTATGATAAACGTCAGCCATTTAAAGGTTTAGAAACAATTGGCAGAAGAAAAAGCCAACGTGCTAAAAGACCACCACAATTTTACGACTCTTTGATGTATGATATTCAAATGAAACGGGTACGAAATTTCAATTCAATACGAATACAAATCATTCATTATTAATTAAGTTTATTTTTCTTTGCTTAGACTTTAATCTTTGAAACGAATATAATTATATTCGTTTCAAAGTTTCCATTCTCAAGCTAAAGGCGTTTTCGATTTTGCACTTTTGCTAACGAAATTTAGGAAAATGCTAAAGTTGCGTTCCATTTTGTCAAATTTAGCACAAATTTAGGAAAATGCTCACCAAACGTAAGGAATTTCCTAAATTCTGTAAGGTTGCTATTCCCCGTGCTTACCGAATTTAAGGAAAATGCTAACGAACAAATGTAAACAAACAAGATGGCGGCGTAGTAGGTCGTTGATTTGATGAATGTTTCATTCATGAAATTAGCTTTAAATCTAATTTCTTCCAAATCGAAAAACTCCATCACAATAGTTGATGAATTATTTGTAATAACCATTTTTTATTTTTTTTATTTTTGTTTATTCCAAAACCACGTGCTCCATCAGAACAGCTGATCAAAAAATTTGTAAACAATCGTCTATAATAGTGAAATCGAGTTAAACTGGATTAAGCAATTCTTATCGAGCGTAAGCACAAATGCAAAATGGAAAACGGCTTAAGTAAACACTTATAATTGCTTTTTGTTTGACAAATTTCCTTGTTTTTAAAAATCAAATAAAGCTTTGAATTTGAGTTCAGAATTCATATAAAAAAAAAACTTACTCCATTTATAATTTTTTTCAAGGCTCGAGAGGAAAGAAAGTTGTTGAAAATGCAAAGAAGTGAAAAAATTAAGGTAAGAGTAATTTTTGTTTTTGTTTTTGGTTCAATAATTGGAAAGATATTTTCACTTTCCTCATTTCTTTGTTGCTTTTATTTTGTCATAAATTGATTAGGCATTCAAATTTCATATGCAGAATGCCATATATATATATATATATATAATATATATATATATAATATATATATATAATATATTATATATATATATAATATATATATAATATAATAATATATATATATATATATTAATATAATAATAATATATATATATATATATATATAATATATATATATATATAAATATATAAATATATATATATATATATATATATATATATATAATTATATATATTAGTAGAGATGTACCGCATAGTACGGTAGTATCGGTGTCGGTGGAATCGGCTATCGGTGCTGATATCGGTATCGGTAAAAACAACCGATACTTAGCCGATACTTCTTACTTTTTGGATGAAAAATTATGAAAACTTTTAGATTCAATAATAATAAAATCTAGATTCGCATATAGATAGCCTGAGTACCAAGTTATTTTTTTTCCTCATTTTTGTTGCATTTAAATTTTAGAGTTTGTTAAAGTTGGTCTTTAGCGTAAAATTTACCTATTTGAACAGCCATTATTATAATTATATACAGATTATCTACTTTTAGTTATCAATATTATTTATTTCTTATTGTTTTTTTTGTACCAATTCGTGAGGAGCGTGTGAGTGCGTGAGTGTTTTTAAACTTCTGGATTATTCATATTTAAGATATGCTTTAAATAGGGTTTTATCGTTTTAAAATTTACGTTTTAGCGTACGAATAAATTTTCCTCATCTCCTTAGGTTTTGTCTATTTGTTTTGTCTGGTTTTTTTTTTTTTTTTTTTTTTTTTTATTGCGTGTTGCGTATGTGCGTGTGCGTGTGCGTTGTATGATAGCAGATTTGCACAAGGGCTTTCTTTTGAACTTTACCAACACCAATGGCTTGCACTCTAACTCTGCATCCATGAATTACCTCTTTCTAACTCTAAATGCCTAATTTTATGCCTCTGTCGGAGGACCCAAGCATGGCTAAGAATGTCATTCCAGTCAACTCCGATCTAAATTATATCCAAACTATAACTTAGTTTTATAATTCCGTTTGAAGGTGAGTATGCCTATTAAATATAAATATTCCTATAACACGTCTCGAGAATCTCGAATCTCCTAACTTCGCTGTTCGTGGCTTAAAATCTTCTTCCTTCTACTACAATATTTTCTTATGCTCGCTACTGTTCCCTAACAGAACAGATTTTGCATGCCTTTTTGATACGCTTACTACTTCTCACGAAGCTGTTATATCTTCTCATCCAAATACATGAGGTCCTCTATTTAGGGGATTCAATGTACACAAAACTGAATGGTTGGGTTCCTCTCGTACTTATTTAGTTGGGAGGAAGCCGGTAATCATCTCAGTATATCTCATTACGATCTGGAGCAAAACTGAATTAAAAATAACCCTACCACCACATTCCGGAATCGTCCCCCAACGATCAACACACTTGACTCAACCATATAGTTTCACCACTAGCCTTTCTCTCTATCAAATACACCACCTTCCTCCATATCACGGATATATCTGACCACAACCTCTTGAGTATCCACTTAATTTTCAATACTTGCTCTCCAACATCTCCATCCTGCCCTATGCGGTTTTCTGCCACTTTTGAACGCGGCCGACTAATGTGGCATCATTTCGTTGCTTCTACGCTTAAACTATAATTAAAGTAGACTGCTTTTCACTCTTAAGACCTTCAGATTCTGCCGATTTTAAAGTGGGGAACACGTAACTAGTATAATGGCAGAATATTATAAATGAGAGGCAGTTACATTCCTTCTTGGACTAAAACATCTTTTTTCTCCTCATAATCCATGGTCGATCGTGCTTTGTCCTTGGCCATTCAGCTAAGACATGCTTATCGTCTGTGCGAAAAAGTTTCTCACATCCTATCGCTCTTGTGATCTGTAACTCGGCTAGAAAATCGAATGAAGGGACCTTCTCTTCGACGAGCAAAGCGGACTTCATTAAACGAAAATGCGCTGACCTCCTTGGTTTCCCTACTGACAAATCTTTCTGGCCTCTGCTTAAAATATGACTTACTAAACTCCTGCAAATCATCCTTTCCTCCTTGCTTATTCCTCTATAATTCGTTGTTAATACATCCAACTAAAAGGCCAATATCTCTTTCGGCCTCCTATTTTCCTCTAATTTAACCCTGGACGATTCTGGTATTTACTCTTCCTCCTTCTTCTCCTCTCAGGGTGTCCTATGCCTTTACCTGTCATTTCATATTGATCGGGTGCATGAGCTCCTGAAATCAATGAACGTTAGGAAGCCGGGTGGCCCGGATGGCATTCCTCTCCAGAATTTGTTGAAGGTGTGGCTTCCGTGCTACCCCACCCTCGTGCAACTAACCATATTCTCTTATGCCTTCCACAATACTAGGCACTTTCCCTCAGTGTTGAAGCGCGATCATGTCCAACCTATTCCGAAAAATTGATGCTGCTCTGATCCTTCTAACTATCGCCTATAGCTCTCACTTCACTTGTATTCTTTCTAAGATCTTGAAACCCTTCTCAACTCTCACGGATTACACATCATTTGCAATGGCTTTCCATGTAAATACGAATCTCGCCACTGGTACGGCTTTCCGCTTGCTGCTCGAGGCTCTATCACGTTGGGAAACAAAATATAGTTGATTACTAATCAGATGATGGTTCTTTCCGCCCTTACGGAACTACGGAAAAACTTGTGTCGGACTGGCGCTTGTCATAGCCACAAGCATTTGACCGGGATATGCACGCGTCACTGCTCTCCAAGCTCCGCTCCTTTGGTTTCCTCCTTCTCTTTTGCTTACTTATGTCTGCTTTCTTCCAAATCGCTCGAATGTTGCTGTTGTTGATGGGCACTTCTTCTTTTTTTGTAAATAGTGGTGTTCCTCAGCGTTCTGTTTTATCTCCTACTTATTCCTGCTTCTTCACTCAATGATCTCTTCACCTGCCACAATCTACTCTATCCAAAACTAGCTATGTCGATCTAATAATTCGACCCCATTCATTCTTTACAACCTACACATTATCAATTCTGCTCCCTCTTTTACTTCTAGAATTGCCATTCGTCTTAATCTTCACCCGATTCTAACTTCTCGCTGATCTGGATGAATTCCAGGGTTGGTCTCTCAAAGCTGTGCAAATTTAATTCTTTATAAAATAACTCCAATTCTACAAATCTCTCTCTCTAAGACACTTAACTTTCCAATCTCTTTCGACGGTTCTCTCGTCTCTTCCTGGACAATATAAACATCCTTGGCCTTAAACATAAACAAAAAATGTTTTTGAAAACCTCAAATCACAGTGGTGCTAGGGCGGCCCAAAGAAACCTGGAGTTCTGTTTAGAGTGCGAGACTTTTTTCCTCTTCTCATTACTCCAACCTATCAAGGTCTCATTTCCGCCCTTGTTATGGAGTACTGCTGTCATAATCGTGGGGGCGGGGCTCTGTTTCAGTCCGCCTTTTGAGGATTAGGGTCGATCACAAGCCAAAAGACTTTATAAAAACGTCCTGTTACTTTCTAGTTCACTTGACCCTTTATATTTGCGGGCGCGATATGTTGGATGCTTTATCCCTTTTTTATACGTACTGTAGAGCAAGTGCTCGATGGGAACTATCCACTCGCGTACCACCACCTTGAACGACCGCCCTCGTAGCACAAGGGTGGCGTGTCGGCACATGTGTTGATGGTAGTAACTCCAGACTGGTTCGCTGCGGTGCTTCTTTCTCCTGCCAACCTATTTCTGTGGAATTCTCTTCCATATTCTGTGTTTCCTACTCAATGTAATTTCCTCACTTTAAAGCCTGCGTCTGTTGCTCATCCTGCGTAGATTTGCGTTACGATGATTTTTGCAGGCGTGCAACACCACCATCGCCTGAATAGAGGTTCTGTCCCAGTGACCACACACAGCTGACCAACTCTAAAAAAAAAAATAAATAAAAAAACAGACAGCGTATCTAATAAGGAATTCCATTAACGGCTAGCTGAAACTCCACCAGAATTGAGCACCTAAACCGCAACGCGAGTGAGACACCATTCTAGAACATGCATTAAAATAGCATAACCGAGGAGCTTGGCTCGCATGCCAAAAAAAAAAAAAAAAAAAAAGAGACAGAAAAGTTGGAAGCCGACTTATCTGCAACCCCTGGCAACAGCACTTACTGATAGTGACGATTGTGGCTTTTCAGCAAATAAACCTTACTGAAGATGAGTTTTGGATATTGCTAGACTTTGATAAGTCAATGGCCGAAAATTGCATGAATTCTCATTAATCACCTTCAAAGGAATCGACACCAGCGAAACCTCATCGTAAAAACTTGAAGAGACATCATCAAGAAGCAAAGATAGATTCGAAATTTGCAGTCTGGAAAGAGGAAGATGAGGCTCTACGAAAAACATGAATTGCCACCGAAGAGGAATCCTTTCATGTGGTGGCATGAAAATGGCCAAGGTTTTCATTCATCAACAGTGCTTGGGCAAATAATTATCAGCAACTCCTTCATCAGTCGAGAGAGAGCGTATTTATACTGTAGGAATGTTAACACCCCAAAAAGGAACAGCCTCTTCCCAGATACTAGTGAAAGCTTAATGTTTTGCATCACAATTTGTAAATTTTGGAATTTGAGTATTGAATGAATATCTTAAAGGAGTATTTATATATGTCATGTTTGAGTAATAGGTTTTTTTTATTTTAACTTTTGATGTAATGAGGTCTTCTTCTTTCATTATTTTATTCTTTATTGCAGCTAGTTAAAGAATCTTCTTGTAAATTGTAATTCATGTTAAAAACATAAAAGCTAGTAGCTAATTTGTTAATACTTACTGAAAAATGGAAATGGAATATTTTTTAAATAAACACAAACATAAAAAAATTATCAATTATTAATTTGCAATTAATTATAATTCCTTTAAAGTAGCAGCTACTATTTAATTTATTAAAATAAATATACTTGGACACAACCAAATATGAAATATTTAAATGACTAAGTATTGTTTGCACAGGGAAATCCAATCTTGAGTTGCCTAGCAGTGCAACAAATGTTCTATCTTATTACTGTGTATTTTATTAATATTAATAAGATTACGGTATCGGTATCGTATCGGAATCGGCACCTAAAAAAATAGAGTATCAGTATCGGCCTCTTTTCAGGTATCGGTTTACACCTAATATATATATATAATATATATATATATATATATATATATATATATATATATATAATAATATAATATTATATATAATATATATATATATATAATATATATATATATAAAATATATATAATATATATAATATAAAAATATATATATAATATATATATATAGTGATGGACGATAAATCGTCATGCGCAATCGGCATATTTTATTTCAATCGTTCATCGTCAAATTTTTGCCTATTATTTTGCCGATTAATTGAACAAATATTAAGTGCCTAATAGTTCACCTTTCTGTTCTGCGTTCATATCCACACTCATCCATCCACACAACATCTTAGAGACCACTACCTTATCTACATAATCATATACACATACTATATTCACACCCATTCTTAAATAACAACATCTTACAGACATCCCTATCCCTTATATCCCTATGTGTGGGGAGAAAAAATTACCCACATCGTATGTCCTGCGTGTCGTAGAAGCCGACTAAGGGACGGTGGTAGTTAAGGTTGGCTACTGCCCACTACCACTTATCTTTTGCCAGGAATGCTATGCATGCCTTGAGAAGGTCGTGATCGCCGTAAGTGGCCTTCTATCTTTCGGCGAAAATGTGATGAATCATAGGGGTACATGGAATGTCAGAGGAATAAATGTTGAGGAGAAGAGGGAGCAGAGGTGAATGGATTGTATTTAGAAAGGACAAATTTGATTTGGTCGCTGTGATTGAAACAAAGATGAAAGGAAACTGTGAAAATGAGTAATGTGGTGTGAAATGTTGATGTGAAAGGGATGAAAGGGGATAGAAGGATTTGCAATTCTGATGAGCGACTTTTGGGTAAAGAGCTATGGTAGATTTTTGTGTGTGTGAGTTTAAATTAAAGTTTAAATTTAAGTTTGAAAAGGTCAAAATTTGTATGTGGTTGTAACATATGGTCCATCTGAGGGTAATGTTGAAGAGAGTGCGATTTTCTGGCATAATCTGAATGACGCTTTGGATGGGGTGAGTAGGAGATTCAGTTCATTTGTCCACATATCTGCCCACCCAAGATTTTTTTTTTTTACAGTTGGTTTTTACCACTCACGGCAGAGCCCTATTCAAGGAGGAGGGAATGTAGTACGCTCAAAAGTTCACCCAGCTAGCACAAATTACGCGTTATATGAGCAACATACGCAGGCTTTTAAAAGTGAGGAGATCATATTCATCAATAAATACAGAAGATGCGAAGAGAATTCCACAGGACAGAGGTGGTGGGAAAGAAGGAAGCACCACAGCGAACTAGCTTGGAGTTACCAATGTCGACACAAAACTCGTGCGCAGATACAGCCACCCCATGTGCTACGAAGGCGTCGTAAAGTGGTGGTACGTGAGTGATAAGATTCCCTTAGCACCTGCCCTGCCAGTACCATATAGATAAGGAGATAAAGAACAACATCGCTGCCGGAATAAGATAAGGGTCAAATGAACTGGAATGTACAAGAACACGTTTATAAGCCTTTGGCCTTTGACTCGACCCTGTCCCAAAGCCTGGTGAAACCAGAGCAACCCCAAGATATGAGAGCAGTACTCCATACCTGGGACGGATGAGGACCCTGTATAGCTGGAGCAACTGAGAAAAGAGGAAAAAATCTCGCAGTCTAAACAAACTCCCTTCTTTAGGCCGCCCTAGCAATCGTTGTGATGTGAAGTTCCAAAGACTTTTGTTTATATTAAGGCCAAGAATGTCATATTTGTTTCAACAGGAGAGACGACGAAGAACCGTTTGAAAGAGATAGCGAAAAGTTAGAAGGTGTTTTGGAGAAGGAGATTTGTAGAAGTTAGGTTTGAATTTCACAAGGGAGACGACCCCCAGCCGGAAATTCTATCTAGATCAGCGATAATAGAATCGAAAATTAACGAAGCTATCTAGAAGTGAAAGAGGGAGCAGAATGTTTATTTGAGTTTGAAGAATAAAAAGGGTCGAGTCATCAGTCAATATCTCGGGAACAGATGACAGTGCAGGTGAGAAGATCATTAATGAGAAAAGTAGGAATAAAAGTGGAGAAAAGACAGAACCCTGAGAACACCACTATTGACAAGAAAAAAGTAAGAAGTCGTCCCATCAAACAACAGCCGTCAATGAGCTGTTTGAAAGAAAGCTAGACATAAGTAAGCAAAGAGGAGGAGGAAAAACCCAAAGGAGGGATTTGTAAAGCAATGACGCGTGCCATTACTCTGTCAAAATCTTTATGTAATATGTCAAAGCGCACCACGCAAATCTCCCCGTAGTTCCTAAGAGCGAAAAACATAAATCGGTTAGCTAGGAAAGTATATCGCCAGAGACCTCGAGCCCGCAAGCCTAACTGCGATCGAATGAGTTTCCAGGTGATATCTAAAGAAGTGGAGAGTGAGAAGATTTCAAAGATTTTATAGAATACAAAGTAAGAGCTATAGGCGATAGTTAGAAAGTTAAAATTATCAGAGCGGCTTCCTTTTTTGGAATAGGTTGGACATGTGCGAAAGCTTTCAACACTGAGGGAAAGTGCTAGTAGTTTGAGACAATAGAGAGATAGGTTGGAACGGGGGGGGGAGATAGCCACGAAGCAACACCTCAAAAACTCGGGAGGAATGCCATCCGGGCACCCGCCTCCTAACGTTCATAGATCAGGGGCCCATGCACGTCGACAAATGTAATCACTGGCAAAGCATAGGACAACCGAAGGAGAAGAGTAGGGAAGAGAATGCCAAGAATCGTCCATGCCGTTGAGTTAGAGGAAAAATAGGATGCGAAGAATTTGGTATTTTCCAGTGGAGGGAATTAACAACAGGAATCATCAGATCGAATAAGAAGAGGAAAAGGACAGATTTACAGAAGTTCTAGAGATGTTTTGGCAAGAGGTGCCAGAAAGATTTGTCATTAGGAGAACCAAGGGTATCGCACTTTTCGTTTGATGAATTCCCGCTTTGCTCGTCGAAAGTATCCTGGCAACGATTTCTAGCTGAATGAAAATTAGCGAGATGGATAAGGAGAACGATAATTTTTCCACCCCCGATTACGCACTGTCTCTAGCCTAAATGGGCAGAGAACAAGCCGATCGAACCATGGAATTATTGAGGGAGAAAAGTTTAGCTGAAGAGGAATGAAAGCCTGACTCATCCCATCAACGATTTACAGCTCCCTCATTATCTCTTTAAATCCTATTATACCATCCATCATATTCCCCTTACTTAGGTAGACCAATTGTTTATCATTGTTGCAAATTTTTGGGAAATCATAACATTTAAGTTTCCTGGTCAAATATTTCAACAATATTGAGAAACAGCCACTTGACCTAAAAAATCGTTACGGACCACAAAACATGTCTCCTCATTTCCATTAGTAAATACTTTTTTCATTTTTATTGGATAACTATTATTATTTGTACATTATATTATATTTAATTATTATTATTATTATATTATTATTATTATTAGTATTATTATATTATAGTATTATTATTATTGTTATTATTATTATTTATAAAAACTTCCTTTAACGTGGCTTTATCCCCTTTTCAGTTAGATGACTACAAGAAATCGAACATTATAGGCCGGGCAATCCCAAACCAGCCCACCCAAAAACGTGTCGCAGTCTAGTTTTAATTCTTACCCCCAAGGAAGATAAAAACTCCAACTGTCTACGCGGAGTATTGAACCCAGCGTCCTCCGCATGAGAGTCCGACAAGTCAACCTCCTACGCCCGAGGCGTTCTATTATTATATATTAATATTATTTTATTATATTATTATTATTATATTATTATTATTATTATTATTATTATTATTATTATTATTATATTGGTATTGTTATTGTTATTTTATTATTATTATTATATTATTATTATTATTTTATTATATATTATATTATTATATTATTTAATTATATATTATTGTTATTGTATTATTATTATTATTATATTATTATTATTATATTATTATTATTATTAAGAGATTAAGGAAGTCAAAAAATTTGAAGCTTAAATTTTATTTCGGGGGGTTGAAACCCCCGACCTTCCCCTGTCTTACAGCTGTATATATATAATAAATATAATATAATATTAATATATATATATATATAATATATATAAATATAAATATATATTATATATATTATATATATATATATATATATATATATATATATAATATATATATATATATAAATATATATATATACATTGGGCGTCGCCAGCTTCCAACTAGGGGGCAGCTTAAAATTTTATAAAACTTTTATATATAATTATATATATAATATATATTAATATATATATATATAATATATATATATATATATATATATATAATATATATATATATACTATAATATATTATATATATTATAGAAAGAAGACATAAAACTAGAAACATTTGTATGGATAATTAAGTGATTAATATTTTTTTAAAAAATTATTTTATTAAAAACAATAGAATATCAAAAACAATATCCAATGATGGAAAATTCACAATATAGAGCAGTTGCAAAATTGATATTATTAAAAAAGTAATTTCCTTGGGTTCAACGCAAAATTTATCAACTTACTGTTTGAATAAAAAAAATCAAATTGTCAATTACACAATTTTCTGTGTACACTCACCATAGCCAGTCCGTTTAACCGTCGTCTTCCATAGTAAAAATTCGCAGCCAAGTCTTATTCTTAGCAGCAGTACTGAAGAGTTTCTACGTATTGGTCTCGACGAAAGAAAGGTTCATTCCTTTAAGACTTGGAGACAACAAAGATCTTTTAGTTCTTCACTACTCAGTTTCTTGTCCTTCCAAATTTTACCAAATTATCTATTCTTCTTCTATGCCTTTAAGTGGTAAAAGCTATAAAATGAAGCTGTCTTTTCCTTTAACTCATCGATTGTTATGAGTAGCATGTGGAAAGGATTTAGATATGTCAATGCATAAGCAGATGTATTTTCAGTAGAAAACCATAATTCCAAAGAAGAAGTTATAAAATCCAGATACGTTGTTTCTGCTGGTGATCTTCTCCAACTTCGTGGATTTGTTGCTGGCATGGTTGCTGCAGGGCTGGCTGCCTACAAAAAATCCTGGTGAATATTCAGATCAAGTCCCAGTGCTCGGCGATTTCATTAACTTCTTTTAACACTTCATCGATGATTTTTCTTCACCTTTTCGATGCTTCTAACCATTTCCACAATATGTTGAATGTGCTGCGAGGTTTTGACGATATCCAAGGTCTTAGATTGGAGAAGATTTACAACTGGCTCTAACATCGCAGAGTATTTCGCGATCAATATCATAGCCATGATGAATGACGACTTACATGCGTCTGAATGCAACTGAAAAGCGCTTTCTGCTGTGGCGTATTCCTTCAATAAAAAGGATTTATAATGCTTGCATCATTCGTACAAAATGCTCCTTAAACACTCTGATGCACTTGTTGATTCGTTCAGACCAGCTGTTTGCATAGGACTTGGGATGTTTGCATTAATGTTTTCTCAAATACCGTCTCGCAAAAAAACGAATTAACTGTCCTTTTATAATTCCAATATTGCGCGGATTTTTGTATTGGTTCAAATCATTTACTACTGAATTTTGTTGTGTGAAGAAGCAACGAAAAGAACATGTTTTTTTATACTTTCCTCAATATGCTGGACACCTCTTCTTTGCCAGACATCGTAGAACAGCCATCGGAAAACCCAAAACCCACGCATTTCATCGGATCCAGTTCTTCGTCTTATCCGTGACAAATCTCAAAAGGCTTTCGCATGGTTTTATGCGTCAAAGCCTTTCAGTTCTACAAGCCAATAAATTCCTCTTTGGCTTCATCGGACTCTTTGTAGAAATAGCGCAACACTATGAAATTGTTCCTTTCCAGAAATATCAAAGCGGTTACATCTGCTAGCTAAAAGCTATACCGTGCACTCCTTTACTTTATTAAAAGATGCTTTCCTTGCACAGCATGACACTATAGTAGTACCACATAGAGAAATGATTTTATTCTGAATCTGAACTGATTTTTATGTGGCATTTTCTTCCCCTTTTCAAAAATGGTTTTTCAATGACTGATCCCCATCTATTCGTAAGCGGCAAAAATTTTGCAACACTCCCTCATCATGTTGCTTACCCCGAAGCGGTAAATCGCGCGTACCAGAAAATTTCACACATGAAATTATTGAGGATAATATTTTTATTTCTTCTATGATTTTCTTTGAATGCTGGTTAATTGGATGTCTACCGGCACGTACCTGTAGGAACAATCTTGCAGCTTCAACAACAGTTTTATACCCACTCTGTGTTTGTAATGTCCCATTACAAACCAAATGAACATCTATATTTAGTGAAAGGTATTGTTAAGAGCCTAGGACCCCCTCTGAACAAACTTTTATTTGTGAAATAAAATATAAAAACTTTGCAAAATGCTCCCTTTAGGTGCCTGGAGTATGCCAGCCAAGGTGAATATGTCTCCAACCATTCATATTTGAATTTCCTCTTTAAGTGAGGAACATCTTCCAAAAAATATAGGTCTTAGGTGGAATCCAACACTCTTTCATTAACTGTTTCTTTTTCTAAATCATAGATGAATGTCCAACGTATCTACCAGTGTCATTTTTGTGACTGTCACTACTGAAAATGCTAGCTCTAAATTCTGACCCATATTGTCTGCTTCTCGAGTGCTGGGCCTGGGGTGGTTTCTTCATCATGGGAATAGGCGAAGTAGAGGGATTGCGTCTTGTGTAGTCTTAGTTGAATATTGAGTATGTTCTTCGTTTCACCGCTACCATTTCCAATTTATCTTGAGTTCTTCCTTTTTCAAATTTACTGCAAACGAAATATATATATATATATAATATATATATATTATATAATATATATATATACTATATATATTATATAATATATATATATATATATTATATATATAATATATATATAATTATATATATAATATAATATATAATATATATGTATATATACAGGGTACGTATTCCAGAATTTTTTTTCGGGGGGGCCAAACAAAAATGTTAATTATAATATATAATATATATATACTATATATAATATAATATATATTATACTATATATATATATTAAATATAATATATATATATATATATAAAATTTATAAATATATATATATATATATATATATATATATATATATTATATATATATATATTAGACACACAAACAGAGGGTGAAACACAAGCCAAAAAGCACAAAGAACAACCAAGATGATGCAGTATTTATAATATGAGAAGAAACTTATCTGCGATAGAATAAAAAATTCTATCAAATCTCGAAAACTAATCTTTGATACCACGGGAGTAGGCGCGCATTCGCGGAACCACGGCGAAGCGACGCTGTTTAAACATTTTATATGCAAAGAATATAAATATACGAATTAAATTTTTTTATATTTTCACATTAATTGAAAATTTAATTACGAGCAAAACAAAAAAAAAATAATGATAGCGAAGAAGGAGAGATCGCTTATTTTACCGAAATATTATTATTACCCTTATTTTTGTTGCTACAAATGTTTAATTTTAATTTGACTTTAAAAGAATTTACCGAATTTCTTCTCAACTATTTTTAACTCGTTATTCTCTCGTGTGTGTACTCATATATTATCCCACATAATATATACCACGATTAACGGAAGCTAATTGTATCTCTTTTATGAACAGCTCTCAACGTACGTTAACTTCCCGTTTTTGGGCACTAAAAATAAATACTATAAGCAAATTACAATAATTTTAGAAGATAAAGTTAAAAATTTATTTAAAAATTTAAATTACTTAGAATCGTAAAAAAATTTTTTAAATATAAAAATAGTTAAAAAGATTAATTCAATTTTCATTCTATCTTCGACTCAAATAATTGAAATTAATTACTTCCTATAAACACGCTGAGGCAGTTATTGTCGCTCGAAGACCTCTCATCTAGACATAATTGCGAGGGCATACCGCCACGGACAGATCTTTCGCTCGATGAAAAGAAACTTTTCGCTTCTTCCACATACCGACCCGTGTCCAAAAATCGAGGAAAACGCGATGCAAGAAACTCGCTGGTTAGAAAATAACAAATGTGAGCCCGAAAGGATTAATAAGCTGACTCGTAAGGAAAGAGCGAAGAGGCGTTTGTTATACTCTCCTACCATGGAGTTTTTCAAGCTAATCGGGGAACGGGAGGCGGAAAACGGCCCTCGCGCAATTCCTCTGGAAAAAACCGTCGATATCTCTAAATCGATCTTCACTAATGAAGCCGAACTAAAGACCGCCAAGGGTCTCCTCGTCTGTCCGATTAAGTCTCACGATGAAAGGGAAAAAACGATTGCCGCTGACACCAAAAACGATATCGAAATTTATTCGTCGACGCCATCGAATCCGACAAACATTCCACCTAATATTGACGATTGCGAGGTAGCTGCGGCTATCTCTGAAGTAAGCGACGCCTCATCATCGTCAACAGCAGAACCGGCGCTTTCCAAAAAATCACAATCTCGAGGAACGGGTTTTTGCTACCAATCGCCTTACACGAGCGCTGCTAATAACTGTATACGGGTGTCCATGATTCAAACGAACTCCAATTTTTTGCAAGTTAAACAACGATGAGGTTTTGATAATATCCTCGATGTTGTTAAAATCCACGATTAACGTAGTTAATTCGTCAAACGAAGGAATAAGAAGTTTCCGCAATTCACTCGAAAAATCAATTTGGTCAATTATTTCCATCTCTTTTATATATTCTAAATGGTATTTATCAGCCAAATCACTGTCGTCTTCGCCTGAAGGAGGATAGGGGTCCCTGTTCATAGTAGGGTCTTGTTTCAACACCGTTTCGCGACATCTGCATATTAGTTTTAACGCGATTAGATTTGGAAAAAGGATCGAAATATTTTTAATCATTTCGAGAAAGTCCTCGTGAGTGAGAAGAATGGCGCCCGTATTAACAATTTCTAACTTCTCGATACGAAATAAAGGCTCGTGTCGTTTTTCTTTCATAAAATTGGTTAATTTTATAAAGGTTTCGTACTGATCTGAATACAAAATCAAAGATTTCAAGCGTTTGTACGCGGTGCCCATTGTCTTAATAATCCCAGCGGTTTTAGCAGCCGCGGAAACGCCACCGGGTAAAGCGTCTGCTACGACCATATACTTGGTCAACGTCAGGGTTATCGATTCGGTCGTTCTGTACGGACTTCGCAATAAAACTAAATGTTGCTATGGTTTTTGTTATAGTATACTGTCAGGATATACTGCACTACATCAAAGAATGGGGGTTAAGATTTTGGGCCGTCTGATCGTACAGAACCTCCCGATTTTTTTGTAAGTAACTATGGCTGGACGTTCAGTGGTTTAATTCGTGATATTTCGGACTCCGAATTGTTGTCGTTGGGTTACGATGAACTATAATATCGAGCATTCAGACACTTATATATTTACGTAGAAAGTACCTAGAAAGTTTATGTGGAGATTCTTTTATTGACGTTGATCCAGAATCAAATAGCGATGGAGTAGGATTGAAATTTTAATTTCTTTCGTTCGTGATTTTTACGACCAATAATTTAAAAATCAATTTCGTTATTTCGCAGCGATATTTATTTCATGGAATCAGAGAGCGATTTTTATGTTATGTATCGCTGATTATTTGGATAAGAAGATGTTAATATTCAAATATATAAAATGACGTTCATTATATATACGCAATCTTTAAGTAATGAATTCATTACCGCTTTCTTTTTTCCATGTTCCGACTAAGTGTCGAGGACTTTTGGGTGTGAATAAAAAATAATTTGAAGCGGTGATTGATATATATATTTATATATATATTAGGCGACGTCACACTATGATAAAAAATGTAATACGTCAACTCCCTTTTATAGGCAAAAGAAAAAAGACTAGCGAGTTAAATAATTTATTAATATCATCAATAATTAAGTTTTTCTATAATATATCATATATATAAATATATATATAATATATATAATATATAGTATATATAATATATGATATATAAATTATAATATTTTATATATATATATATATATATATATATATATATCAATTTTTGTAAAAAAAATTTGTCCCACTTAAAATCTTCACGTCTTCTATGAAAAATTAATTTTAGGGGTAATTAAACTAAATTAAATAAAATAAAAATAACAATAAATTGAATTAATATCTAGAATAGATAAAAATTTTAAAAGTACACGGGGAATCGAAAAAGTGACTGCGCGTGTTTAAAGTACGTTTTTGACGTTACGACTACCGCGAGGAACCATTCAAATACATTTTAGAAGACTACACCACCCGAGAGAGAATCAACGCTCAATTGATCCCAGCATCGAAATAGAAGCCCGCGATATGAACGTTGGTGGGATGATATATGAGGTTGAAGAAAATGTCACAACCAACATGACTGAAGTTGAAGCAAATCTTAAGGATAAATATAAAGAAGGAGTTAAGGATATAATGAATAAAATGGACAATAAATTTAATGATTTTGACAAAATTATCGAGGAGAAAATTAAGAAAATCACCAAAGCAATAATAAATAGACAAAATAAACGTGGGCGGAAGAAGAAACGAAAGATTGAAGATGATGACCAAAACAGCATCGTGAAGAAAAATTGGAATTAATTTAACATATCGAGTATATGATATAATCGATGTATATAATATAGGTATAGTTTTATTATTTTTTGCTGTATCTATTTTTACGTAGAACTATTTTTAATAAAGATTTTATATAATAAAGTTGGTACTTTTAGTTTATCCAGTATCGTGAGCTTAGTAACGTTGCTTTTTTTTTTATTTTTAAAATCGAATTTTTCTTTTTTTTCAGAGAAAATAAATCTATAGATATTTGCGGAAAAGCCAAAAACATTTTTGTAAAAAAAAATATCAGTAGACGCCTATTGTGTATTTTAAATTAGCTCGAGAGAAGGAATTTATTAAAATACTTAGTGGAACGATTATCAGATTTTCATTTTTTTAACCGTCAAATTATTCTCTTACGACTCGTTCTTCATTTTTAGCAGCAGCAACAAAATTGGATATTTCCCCGATTTTTCCCTAGCGCGTATTCTTCCCACAACCCGGAAAATCCATCGCGTATTTTCGAGCGGTGGCTTCCGTAGTTTATAACCTTGTCGTTCAGCCAAGAAATAAACTCGAACACTGCCTCTATCCATTTATCCAAACAATCGTTACACAGATCCGACTTTCACACCACTGAATCCGACTTCCCGCAGCGACCATCCTGGAAAAAATAAGTCGTTTCTATATCATCGTTTCCTTTTCTAAGAGAAAAGACAGAGGATCCCGCTCGTACTCTCTATCGCAAACGATTGTATACAACGGTTTCTCGTCAATGAAAAGAGTACAATACGAGGTACCAAATAGTTTTCACTCAGCGGTAGTAAAATTTATTTGCCGCCACGGTCTCTTGACTTACAACGGGTTTAATGAAATGATACTTTACCCTTCGAAATTTGCAGTCCGGCTTGGATTTTTCAAACATGCTCTTTCTTCCACGTGCCTGATCCACCCCGCCAACCTTACCTGCGCGCTGAGCGCAGTGACAGATATCCGATTCTAGTATTTAATTGCATCAGCCACATTTCTACCATTCACACAACTTTCCTACTTACACTCTGCATCATCCGTTCCCTTCCTCATCCAACACATACCATCCTAAAAATATTTAAACTCAGAAACACAATTGCTTCCAGCTTGCCAATACCAGACAACATACTCACACTGAAGACTGATCACTCACTTCACAAACCATAACCAAATTACTCTATATCTACGTTTACTTTCAAAACCCCTCCTTATTACACACACGCCGTGCGCTAAATCTCGTCTACCATTCGCTCTCAAAAACATTCGAACAGATTTGCCACATCAGAAGCAAATCAATCCCGTTAACATTAATAAATAGGAAATGGGCAACCCTCCACTCATCTCCAACTTCAATCCCATCAATCTTCGTGACAGCCATGTCTGCCGCATCCCCACCTCGAATTCTTTCATAACCCTCATCCATATACAGATTAGTTTTTATTACAAAATTGAATAACCATAGGAGACATAACACTCAACCCATGGTCTGATATTCATTTTTCAATCCATAATACCAATCACCATTAAAAAAGACACACACTCCTCTTTACACGCACGCAAATTCTCCTCATCGTCATAATAACGAGCATATTTGAGTTTCCGGGGATTTCAGTAGAGTGGAACTACCACCTAACACCACATATTATCGTACGGGTAAAGAGGCCTAAAGAGAACCATAAGTTCGCCTATTAAGGTAACTCATATCATACGGCCAACAGCGTGTGTAAAAATCACGAAAATGCTCCTAAATATAATTATTCTTTCTTCTCCCTCAGGGTTTTCTTCAATCATTGTTTCGAGATTTTTTAAGATTGATTCTCCTGCGGGACAAGCCCGTCAATTGAAATATTTAACCAGAAACACTGCTTAGCCTACATTCAAACTGCACTACGTTGTAAATCATTCACCAATCGATTGTCCCATCAGGTCACTGCGACGTGCACATCTATTCAGAAGAATAACACTCCTCAATCAATCATAAGAGAGTTTATAATTCGTATATCCCTTTTCCTCAAACAAACACCGTCAAATTAACCATTTGTAGATTTCCCCTAATAATAATATCGCGCTGACATGATTCCCTTTATCTCCAACTCCAACCCACAACACCTCTACGTTATCCTCAAGGGTGTACTTATTTACGCTTCTCTCCTTCCAAATCCCTTAGGAACTTATACCCGCCATATAACGCTTTAATTACTCGAGCACAGCGCTTCTAAGCCAAACATCCTTCATTTCTAACCATCTTCACGCTCAGCCTTCTCTTTTAAATAACACTGGAAGTGTCACACTCCAATGTATCTCGTTCTCTTCAAATCGAATATAACAACTGCAGATTTACATTCTTAACCTTTTTCTCGTCTACCCATTACCTCCTCCTTTCTACGAGTATAACCTCATCCCCAAGTAATTTTAACCATTATGTCTCTCTGCTGAGCCAACTCAAACACCAGCCCGACACATTCTTCACATATCACTTTCATTACTGTAATAATGCATTTACGCAGATTTGGGAGTGTTCTTTTACCACACTCGCTCCTCCACTACATTCCCACTGATTCGATGCTCGATATTCTTACACGAAACTCGCGACCATCAGCCTGAACTTTAGTTGCGATTATTCTTAATCAGAAGGCTTACCAACCTTATTTATTCTCATATGTCCTAACCTTTTTACGCTTTCCTTCTCAGATAGAGCTCTCCCCAAAATTCCCTTGTAGAGTCCCCTTCAACCTCCCTCCAAACTGTCAAATGTTTTACCATCTTCGGCTCTCGTGAATGTCATGGCTCGTGAGTGACATCCATTATAGTTATTCGTCGTCCAGATTTATTTTCTTCTTCACGGCCTCAAAGGTCCGTTATCTAGCACTACGTATTCAATTTTTTTGACATACCGTACAAACATTCATTCCTCCTCTTGAGGAACTTCAGTCATGTTGCTTTTGAGACATTCAACCCAAGCGCTATCTTTTATACCTTAACCGCTTCATCACCTCTTCATAATTCCACCAGGTTATATATAAACAGTTATAGACGGTCAGTACTTAACTATACATATATAAGCCATCCACACTTCTCTGTGCACTAACACTAAACAATTGCTTCCTTCATTTGCCCCCAAATTTGTATCATCAACTTGTTCACATTCAACCGATTTACTTCCGAGCACTTGCATTACATATTAATAAAAAATATCTCCTCTAGAATATAGATCATTTAAATGGTCAAAATGACATAAAAATTTTTTTAACCACTCATCGTTCTTACACATTTCCTAAGCTTCTTTCACGTCATTCACCTTCGCGTTCTCATCCAGGCCCCCACTAATACTTAATTTTACATTATAACGTACATAATGATCCGATAAATCCCTATCCTAAACCCCTCACTGATAATTTAACATCCAACACCGATACTTTCAAACATCTCCAATTCACCAACACAAAATAATCATACTTTTCACTTCGATACCATGCTCTCTACGCACTCACACAATTACCTTTGAGTGGCGATCGACCTATACTATAATTGTGAATTACATATTCGTAAGTATGTATTAAGAACAGTCTCTCCATTACACCAAGGTAATACCGCTCTCTTTACAGAATCGCAATCCCGTGTTTTGATCACGTGATACCAACCATCAAGTCTTTTCTATAATAACGTATAACGCCAACACTCAATCTGAAGGAAAACTTCTACTCACCCCATCCAGGAACATCATTCAGATTATCCCAAAAAATCGTTACATTCTGCCCTCCAAGCGATTAATCTCCCTCAGATTGGACCCCATTATATCGCGTCACATCTACTATCTGCACTCACCTTGACCTTTTCAGATCTTTAAAACGTATATACCATAGTAGCTAATTCTAAAATAGGAACTCAACCACAAAGCGCACGTTATCTTTTCCTTTTATCTTTACTTGTTATTCTTTTTGAAAAAGTCATTCATCAAAATTTGAGACTATGTCTCTACAACTAGCAGCTACAGCTGTATTACACCAGGAAATGAAAAAGATCACATTACACGTATTATCACCGCCTATGTATGTTATTAACGTATATAGTATATATACAATAATCATATAATTATAAACGTCGTGTATAGTACTTATCATATAATGTAATAAATAACCGTATTATATAGTATATATATTATATATAAGGAGGGTATAATAGATAAATATATTAGTTCTAGAGTATAGGTATAGGTATAGTTAACCTTTGTGCTGATATAGGATCAGGCTCAAACGAAGAATATATAAGTTTAAGATAATTACCTAATCGTATATACCTATGTAAAGGATTGTTTAAAGATAATGATTTTTTAATAATTTTTTTTTTCGTTCCATACATATGTTCTTATTGGTGTGGGTGAGCGAGGTATGCGGCGATAGCCCTGAGTCAATCCGGTTACTACTCTCGGGCAAACGGAAGATAACATACTATTGAGCTAAGAGAGAAAAATAATTCAACGAGTTTCTTTCTTGAAAATTCAGAAGAACATGTCGCGCTAAGCTGTCAAATACGAAAGGGTGTGCCCGAATGCTCACTCATCTAAAATGAATATCCTCTACTCAGCAAGCAGAGATCAATCAAGGGCACTTTACTCTAGAGTTCTGCGTACGGTAGCCCTAATACTATTGCTCATAATCTCCTCCGATCTCTTTCATGTCGTGTAGGAAAGTGGGTTCATACCCACCTGGCTTGCGCAAAGTCCAACAGCCCGCTCAATCACGATTCACCAAGAACCCTCGCCGAGTTAACCTTCGGCGGTTTCTTTGTACCTCGCATAGCGCAAGCCCATTTCCGTCTTATCTGACTCAGATCCCGACCTGTTTGTGTTCTCCATGTGAGCAGGTATCTAACTCGTCTCACCAAGAGACATACTCGGTCCGAGATTTCCAGAAAACACTCACCACATAGGTAACATCGACATCAAACCATACCAACATCATCCATCTATAACATGTCCGGAAAATATGACAAAACAAAATCATTCTCAGGGTGACATGAATTCGTAAAATGAGCCAAAATGTACTTAATCGATTGTATTCTTTCATTTTCTCACCATGCAACTTCCATAATTGCGTTATTATAAATTTAAAAAAAAAAAAAAAAAATTTAGCATTTTTCTTTGTGTCCTTCATATACATAATATAAATTTTTCTAATTTAAAAGGTAAGGCTAACATGATATGCATATAATTGGCCTGGAGAACTGCCATAGCGACCTAAGTTATGGAAATAGTTAAAGTAAAACTTGAACTTGACAGAATGAAGGTGTAGTGAAAGTCTATCATCAAATTTATTCAATAGAATTAGTTTTTCAAACAATAATAGCCAATAAAAACGCTTTCAAAGAATGTGTGTTACCGTGGTTATTTATGTAGAAAACAGAAAATTTAGTTTAGCGCTTACTGATATAGAATAAGCTACCGAGACTGTAGAAAAAAAAATTTCGGAACTATGTTTTGTGTTAGTTCGTGTTGTTCGAGTAAAGGTTCACTTGTGAAATAGAAATTTTGAGGAAAAATATAGTATATATTAGTTCAATGGTCTTACAATGATTTCAGTTTAACAGTTATAATCGTGAAATTTTTTTTTTTTGGAAGAGAGGCGGAACTCTGTTTGCTCCTCGTGATATATATTTGTTTTGCTCTGTATAACGTGCTCCGAGCCAATGCGGCAATGAGACAAGGGCCCAACCTCCTAGAGAAAATACATACGCTCGGATTAAGCATTACTTGGCCGAGAATTGCGTTAGTACACTTGACAACGTCGTGCCGAAAATTAACTTTGAGATTTTCACTGATGATACACGAGTAAAGAAACGAAGAACTATGATTTGTCAAAATAGAATGAAAAATAAAAAAATTAAAAAAATTAATCTATGAGCTTATTCAATCGTGTCCAATGGGTTTCTAACAGTAAATTAGATTTCGTAAATGGAGTCAAACATAGCACGATTTTATATTTGCGTTGTGAAGCGATCCTTAAAAATAGAGAATACATAAAGGAATGATTTAAAGAAAACTAAAATTTCTACTCAAATCTAAAGAATAGAAACCAAGGACTTAACAAATATCAGCACCAGAGTCCTTACACCAGCATTGGTGAGATTAACTATATATTTATGCATAAGAAGAGAAATATTCATACAGATCCCACGATTTTTTATGGAGCTAACATATACTAATAGAGACATATCCCTTTATTTATTGTTCCCTGTGTGTTCCCCGTACTCATAAGTATCGAACAGAAATTGTGCTAATACAATCACCAGATATATAATAATCTTTGTAATTCGTCGTAACACTTCGTGTGTGTTATACTTGTGGGCCGCGTTTCATTAATACATCTCATCTTAATTAATAGTTTATTAAGCTTCATACATTAAAAAAAACTTCCACTGGTAATTCATTTCGTTAGATATTGTAGAATGTAAGAATAGGAGATGGTGCGCGAGTAACTTTTTAAATTACAATAAAGCTGTACGGAATATTAAATTATATTTTTTCTGAATACCGTAATGTGCTTCTTTCTAGATATGGAAATACTCTTAAGTTATTACAAGTTTTCTATTGTTTTTGCTTTACTGCAAAGGATATTAGTATTTTAAGATGCAATTGAAAAAAAATTGTTGCGTATTTATTACTAACTAGTCTCTTGAAATTACGAATTCTGATTTTAAAAGGGAAGCGCCCGGGAATAGTTTAAATGTGTGTAAAGACAGTAAAGTGTTATATCATTATAGTTATAAATAATTAAGTCTATGTAGCTAATTAATAAATATAATGCTCTAAAAGAAAGATGAGAGTATTTTTAGGTGTACATGTTTCGGACCTGAACTAAATATATAATTAAACAATCGTAGAAATGATGAGAGGAATTTTCCGTTAGTTGATTGATTGAATCTTCCTTTTTGTATTTGGGTTGACATACGATGCCTTCTTTTTGGATAATTTGTAGTTTAGATGGATGCGTAAACCTTTAGAAGGATATATATATGAAATAAACTGAAGAGAAGATGGAGGAATCTTTATGTAGAAGAAAAAAGTATCGTATATTAAATTTTAACATAGTGTTTAATGAGGAGTGAAATGGGGTTTATTGTAGTGGTGTAAAAAGGGACTTTGTGTATAAATAACGTTTGATAACTTTATTTGTGTGTTATATAATTAGTAAGCTAAACATATGTGTTTTCTGATCCAAAATTTTTCATTTCCCATTTTTGTGACATCATCATCCCTATTAAATGGACCGGGCAGGAATGGTGGTAGGCTATCTGTGGGACGCGTTACAAAGGATGAATTTGGCTCTGAGCTCCACAATTTTTTATAATTCTAAATATTATGTGTGTTGCAATAAACAAGCTAGAGTGGAAGAAGATTAATACTATACTATAGAAAAAAAAATATTTATTAACAAAACCGAGAAAGTAGTGATTACTTAAAATTTGGTTAATGACGTTATATGATTATTAATCGGTCATCCTTTGTGAACAACAATAGTTCGAGTCATATTGTGTCCTCCGACCCTTCAGATCTTGTTCCTATTTTTAAGGTTCTGATCTTCTATAGAAATATTGCCAACTCTCTTCTACGAGTCGTGTTCGCCTTAAATTGATGGATTGATACTTTAATGAAAACTTTCCTTTATAACGTTTTCTATGTGTCATTTAGAAAATTACCCTCTGCTTAAATCGCAAAATATAGGCTTTCCCTCATCCCTTGAGCTTTGTCCGAAATCTTTCACTCCTCCCGTACCTCTGGTCTGGTCGCTCTGAAAATTTGAATTTGATCGGATGAGTAGAAAATTTTATTTTTTTTTCAAAAAAAAATTTTTTTTCGAGGTGAAATATTCGAGGTATTTTTTTATACTTATCCGACCAACATCAAATATTCAGAGTATGTAGCCGTGTGAGATACATCTTTCTTTAAATAATTTTTTATACAAAAATTTTTTTTTTTTAAATTTGTTCCAAGGGCAAATCCGAAACTACCGCATATACTAAAATATCTAAAGGCGGCTCCACACATGCGGAGTTCGTCGAACTGCAAACACCCCATATGTGTATGGGTCATTTTTGGCAAAGCTTTGCTCATTGTCTTGGTTTGCCAAATACACAAATCATTTCCGCAAGCGATGGAAAAGATTTGTGTATTTGGCAAACCAAGCAAATCCGCAAAGGTTTGCCAAAAATGACCCATACGCACATGAGGTTGAATGTGTGTAAACGTACATTGGCTTATGAGGAAAAAACAAATGAAAAACGCAAAGATTCAAGGGTTTGACAAACTTCCCGTGTATGGAGCCGCCGTAATAAAAAGTGCATCTCCCCTGACTACATATGCCCTGAAAATTTTATCATGATCGCATGACCAGAAAAAAAATTATCTTAATGTTTCATTTTCAAAACCAAAATTTTGGGTTTGAATTTCGACCATTGCTGGGATTTGGGGTAAAAAAAAAATAGCTAATAGACCTATATATATGTATAGTTCAAGTTTGAAGTCATTTCGAAAAAAATTGTAAGAGGTGATTGAAAAAATGTCAAAACTTAGGTTTTTGAAAAGTAAAAATGCAAAATAAATAACTACAGACAGAAAAACGACGTTTTAGACGTCAGAAAAAGCTGCCATTTGCTTTTTATTTGGTTAAAATTGGCTGAAAATTAAGAATTATGTCCATTTTCAGTTTGGGGCTAAAATGGTGCCAGCCCGGAGCAAAAAGTATACCATCCCCTGAAGGGGAAAGTTAAAAGTTTTCCCTTTTTAAGTGGAAGTTATGCAGAAACTCGTCTTCTCCACGGCAAACTCCGTTTCTGGTTCAACCGATCAAGAACTTACCATCTGTGGACATAGTTTCGATTCAGATGGATGTACCTTGTGTGCTTTTTAGTCATTGTACCGTTATTCGTTTTCAGAAGTCTTGATTTAATCTTTAGAATCATAATTATTTATTTAATAGTCAACTACTGCTGCAGTGTATTTATGGTCATCTAACAACCGTAAATAAGGTTTCCTGATCCTAGAGAGTTACCCTTATCTAAAAAAAAATTAACGAATCATTTTTGTAAAGATCGTAGCAATATTGAAATCTATATTAAATGATCGTATGTCTTTAATGAATTTGAACTTGTAGACGAAAGCCACACGCGGGTTAACTAGATAGAATATGTAATAAAAGAATTATTAAATAAAATAAATTGCAAAATATAAGTTTTTTATTTTAAATATATTAATCAATCTAATCAGGGGGACAGAGGATTCTGTGAAAAATTTGAGCAAGTTTTATATGGTTTCTTCAGAGATTCAACACCATCCGATAGGATGTAAGTATAATACAACCTGCGGCACTAAACCATTTTTCTGATATTTGGTTAACAGCACTCTCTCAATCAAGCCAGAGAGAAGTAAACGTATCCCCCTGGGGTGATAGTTAGTTAAGGCATTTTGTATACTGGGCATTATATGGGAAACCACCATTGTTTCGGTGTAAATAATCGTAGATTTAACATGAGCGTATATGAATTAAAGTGCATCGAGGTATGGTCAACATCTTCTAAGATGGAGACTTTACGTCGTTTTTCATATCTAATCAAAGCTGTGTTATATTTTTCAGATTGACCGTAACAGTGAAACTATACACGTTAGCATGAATGTGACGCATCATTGGGTTTTCCAATAGTTGCGTCATCAATATTTTAACATTATCAGATGCAGTGAAAGCACTCTATTCTATTATATCCTCTCCAAGCCTGTCACCATTTGATTTAGCAGGAGGGATGTCTGCAGATGAACATACTCCATTCTTTACCCCAAGCTTCCACGCTGTCGATAATCTTGAGGATTCTTCCAACCCCCCGATATGATTGAAGGTCTATTTACTGCAGCTCCATTGGAATATCAAGGCAATATATTGGCTTTCCATTTCGTCTTTACGAAAAAAATGTAATTGACACATCGTTGGGGTATTACGAAGGTCTCGTAAAGATTGGCTTCGTAGGCAGAAGTGAGAGGTCTCATACAACAGCGAATAAATGTCTTAACTGACGACATTCGGATGTATAAACAGATTAAAAGGTAACGAGATTCTTTTTTAACCAATCAGAAGAAAGTAAAACAAGAATTAAACGCACAACGAGACATATCAGTTCAAAAGGGTATATTTTCTCGTTAGACAACAGCAAACAACAACAATAACATAGTACAAACATAAGTTCTTTATATATTACCAATCGGAATATCTGCCTACGTAACATTGGGTTTTCAACATTAATAAGGCTAACATAGATTACAGAACTAGAATATATGTAAATAACAAAATCTAACACCCTCACTCTAGAATAGACAACTAACATTAACAGTTCATACTTAACAGCAGTAAAGTACATAGCACAGCATACAAAACGTAAACCTATCACACTTTTTCAGGCATATATTTGTTAATAATCAACCCAACTGATTTACTTAGCATTTAGAGTATCATTTCGGATAAACATAGCACAAAATGAGTTTTTATATACTATCCATCGATATTGCTCCATAAGGTTTTCAATATTATAAGCTTAACATATGCATATATTGAACGTAAGAAAATAATGTACAACGACAAACTTAAAACACCACACCTTCAGCACGAATAAACTGTTAGCATTAAAAGTCCAACTTACCACCTGTAAGTAACTAACACTGCATCAAAACGTAACCCTTTATCTTTTTCCACACATATTTCTAGCATATTAACGTTCAATTTTACATTGACCGGCAGTATATTTAACCCCAAGAATTTATCATACCTTGTTTTAATTATCATACGACTTAAGATATTAATGTAACATAGGAAAAGTTTTTATTCAATACACAAATTAAGTTTGCTATATACTAACCATCGTAGTATAAGCTAACGTAACAACGTTTTTACATTATTAAGCTAACATAATGAACTAAGAAGATATAATGTACAACCACAAACTAACACAACTTACGTACGAATAAACCACTAACATTACAAACTTCCGGTTACAACAGTAAAGTAAATAACACTTCGTACAAAGTACCTATTTTTCACACTTTTTTCGAGCATATATCTAAACATAATGTTAATTTTTACATTAACATGTAATATTTAACAAAAAATTTTAGCATAACCTTAATCATCATACTGACAAAGAATATATATGCTAGACGTAACAAATGTTTTATATCAACTTTCGTAATCTTTAACCAAAAAATTCATCCATACATTCGTCTAAATATCATTCCGAGCGAATAATCGCAAACATAAAAAAGTTTTAACAAAATAACAAAAATAACAAATTTTTATCCTGACATAACGAAAAATAAGTTTTCTTTGAATAAAATATCAAGTAGCGTATAGTTTACTGATTTTTAAAGCAGTAAATCAGGTAAATCAGTAAATCAACCCACCATCCTGAGTCCCCTATCATCCACGCTGTTGATCTATGAACTAATTGATTAGAGTCATATTTGAGTATCATTTTGGATAAACATAACATAAAATAAGTTTTTAAATAAAAACTACGAATATATGCTTAACCACAAAGTTTTAGCACCAATAAAGCTAACAATGATAACCCGCGACTAGTGAATATAATGTACAAATGCAAACCATAACATACTCGCGTATGAATAATCAGCTAACATCCTGAAAAATTCCTACTGCTCAATGTAAAGTAGCTAACAGGTATACAATACTCGATATGTTTCCCCTTTTCGAGCATATTAGCAAGCAGGTAAGCTGTATTTATCTAACAATATCCCTTAACAAGTGAATTATACAAAGTTTGCCACTCATCTTGACTATAGATAAAAAATTGGCACTATCTTATCAAAGTGTCACTCGTTTCGAGTATAACATCATTTTGACCTATGAATAAACGTAGACATTAGCAAAGTCTAGGGAAACCATAGATTACACTCAACAAAACTTACCTAGGATCACGTTCTTTAACACCATCATGTCAGTTAACCAGTAATATTTTACAAAAACTCCATCATTTTTTTCTAAGCAAATCAATGTTATTTTCTAGCATTGTTATAGTAATATATTACATAACGTATCCTAATTAAACGATAAAGCTTTCATTAACCAAGAGTATCTAAGGCAACACATTACTTCGAGAGAAAACCCAGGGGGATGCGCCTCTTGAAAGGGTGTGTGAATCCTGCGAGGGGATCACCCTTTCAGGGCCGCATCCTGGGTTTTCTCCTCGGAGGTATGTGGTGCTTTAAGATACTTTCTTGGTTACATGAAAGCTGTTTATTCGTAAGTTAGGTGCGTTATGTAAATATTACTATGACAATGTATTAAAATTGATTTGTTAGAGAAATGATGAGTTTTTGTAAGTATTACTGTGTTAACTGACGATGATGTGTTTAAAAACGTGAAGCCTAGGTTAAGTTTTTGTTTGAGTAATGTATAGGTTTGCCTAGCACTTTTTGCTATGTCTAGTTTATTCCATAGGTAACATGATGTTATATCGAACGAGTGGAACTTTGATGAACGATTTGATGTCAATTCTTAGTTCAAGATGGTGGCATCTTTGATAGATTGGTTCACTTTGTTAAGGGATTTTGTTAGATAATACAGCTTTACCTGGTTGCTTATGCTCGAAAGTGGAAATATCGAGTATTTGTATGACCTTTAGCTACTTTACCTTGAGAGTAGGGAATTTTAGGATGTTAGTGATTATTCATTACGCGAGGTTATGTTTTTGGGGTTACCATTTGTACATTTATTCCTAGTCGCGGTTATGATTTTTTAGAAATATATTTGATGCTAAAACTTTGTTGGTAAAGCATATATTCGTAGGTTAGTATATAAAGACTTATTTTTATGTTATGTTTATCGAAAAATGATACTCGAAATATGGATTGAATCAATAGATCAATAGATCACAGGCGGTGGGATGGGTAGGGATGCAGGATGGGGTGGTTTGATTTACTGATTTATGATTTCTGCTTTAAATATAGTAAACTATTACGTTTTACGGTGATATTTTATTCAAAGAACTTATTTTTATTGTTTATGTCAGGCTAAATTTTGTTATTTTTTGTTATGCCCTTGGTTAAAACTTTGTTATGTTTTGCAATTATTCGCTGGGGATTTTGATATTTAGACGATGTTATGAATGAATTTTTTGTTAAATGTTTCGAAGTTGATGTAAACATTTGTTACGTTCGCATTATATTCTTTGTCAGTATGATGATTAGGACCGGTTTATGCTAACTTTGTTAAATATTAGATGTTAATGTAAATTACTGATATGTTAAGATATGCTCGAAAAAAGTGTGAATAGGTTAAGTTTTGTAGAAGTGTTATGTATTTACTGTTGTTAGTGTCGGAAGTTTGTTTAATGTTAGTGTTTTTTATTTTGTAGTATGGGGTGTTAGGTTTGTGGTTGTACATATATTCTTAGTTCAGGTATGTTATGTTAGCTTTATTAATGTAAAAACCGTTGTTACGTTAGCTTATACTCGATGGTTTTGGTATATAAAGAGCTTATTTTTGTGTTTTTTTTAAATAAAACTTTGCTATGTTTACAGTTATTCGGTTGGGGGTCTGTATGATTTTTAACAAGGTTATGAATTAAATTCTTTTAAATATTATTGCGTCAATGTAAAATTATGTTAATATGGTTAGAGATATGTTTGGAAAAGTATGAATAGGTTACGTTTTGTATGCCATGTGTAAGTTACTTTACAGGTGTTAAGTGTGGACTTTGTTAATGTAACAGTTTATTTCGTGCTGAAGTTGTGTTAGTTTGTCGTTGTAGACATTATGTTTCTTAGTTATATGATTGCTATGTTAGGCTTTATTATATGAAACCTTGTTATGTTGCATATATTCGATGGATTTAGTATTAAAGAACAGCATTTTGTGCGCTATGTTTATCGAAATGATTACTCTAAATGCTACCCGTAATCAGTTGTTGATGGTAAAATTAAAAATGATTGCCTGAAAAGTGTGAATAGGTTACGTTTTGTATGATGTGCTAGGTATTTTACTGTTTGTTAAGTTGGAACTTTGTTAATGTTTAGTAGTTTTATTTTAGCGTAAGGTGTGTTAGAATTTTGTTATTGTACATTACTTCTTAGTTCTGGTAGTGCTATGTTAGCTTAAATTAATGTGAAAACAATGTTATCGTTAGCAATATATTCGTTTGGTTAGCTATATAAAGACTATTTTTGTAGCTATGTTATTGTTTGTTTGTTTGTTGTTTGTTGTCTAACGAGAATATATATACCCTATTTGAACTGATATGGTTTGTTCGTGCGTTGTATTCTTGTTTACTTCTTCTGATTGGTTGAAAGAAAGAATGTCCGTTACTTTTAGATTGTTTTTATACCTTATCGAATTTCGTCAGTAAAGAACATATTTCGCTGGTGTTTGGTATGATGACTCTCATTCTGGCTCCTACGAATGTCCTCTTTTACGAGACACTTACGTAATACACGATGTGTCAATTAACTTTTTTCGGTAAACGAATGGAAAGCCAATATATTGTGCCTGTATTACAATTGGAGGTGCTAGTAATAAGACCTTTAATCAATATTATCGGTTGAAGATTCTCCCAAGATTATGCGACAGCGTTGAGCTGGTAAAGAATGAGTAATGTTGTCGATCTGAGACCATCGCTCCCTGCTGAAATCAAGGTGACCGCTTGAGAAGGATATAATAGAATTAGATGTTCTTTCACTGCATCTGATAATGATTTAAAAGTATTGATGTACGCCACTATTGGAAACCCCAATGATGCTGTTACATTCATGCGTACGTGTATAAGGTTTCACTGTCGGTCATCTGAAATATAACCAGCTTTGTTTTGATATGAAAAACGATTAACAGTCTATCTTAAGATGTTGACATACCTCGAATGAATTAATTCATTAGCTCATGGGTAATCTACGATATTTACGCTGACATGTGGTTTCCCATATAATGCAGTAATCGGAAATGCCTTATAATATGCCCCCCCCAGGATACGTTTACTTTCTGCTGGCGTGAGCTGAGTGGATGTGCTGTTGAACGAAATATATCAGAAAATGGTTTAGTGGCCGAGTTGTTATTTTGCTTACTCCTATCGGATGGTGTTTGAATCTTCTGGAGAAACAATATAGAAATTGCTCAAATTTTTCAAGAATCCTATGTCCTCCCTGATTACAAAGATTAATAATATTTAAAATAAAAACTTTATATGTTTGAATGTATTTATTTATTTACTTTTTTTTTTTAATTGAAAATTATATGTTATACACTTGAAACTTGTTTTACTGTTCCCTTATGTACGCTTTGTTGTTTTAAGATGTTGGGTTGGCTGTTTATTCGTGCATCCGTTGTGATGTGTTAAGTATGTTATGTTTCGTATTTTAACTTTAAAGGGGGTAAAACTTTGTTTACTTTGGGTTTGTCTTTACCGTTTAGGTATTATGCTAGGTTAGGATAGGTTATGCTAAATTTTTTGTTAAATATTACATGTTACATGGTAATTAACCATTGTATATTTGGTGATTATGTTGATAAAGTACGAAATGAGATTAATGTTTTTGTATGTCTTTGTAGTTAGCTTTTTACTGTTGATAAGTTTGGATCTTTGTTATTTACAGTTTATTCTTGCTTAAGCTGATTTAGGTTTTTCGTTGTATGTTATATTCTTAGTTTCAGGAATGTTACGTTTGGGTTTATATACAATTAATGTGAAAACTTTGCTTATGATTTAGCGCATACCCCTTTCGCTGTTCTGGTGTATGATAATTTACACCAAGGTTATGGGTAAAATTTTGGTTACATATTACCATGTTAATGTAATTAACATCTTTATGTTAGAGATATACTTGACAAAGTGTGAATAAGCTACCGTTTTTGTGTGTATGTTAGTTACTTTTATTTGTTGTTAAGCTGAACTTGGTTTAATGGTTAAAGTTTTATTCGTGTTTACTAGGTGTGATAGGTTTTGTCTTGTACATTATTTTCTAGTTATGTAACGTATGCTAGTTTTATTATGTGAACGTCTATTATGTTAGAGTATTACTCATTGATCTGTATGATAATTAACCAATGTTTGTGATAAATTCTTTGTTAAATATTACAAGTCTTTATGTAAAATAACAGCGATATGTTAGACAAAGTTGTAAGTAGGGTTACGTTTTTGTATGCCTTATATTTAGTTATAGTTAAACTGTTGTTAAGGTGTGGAATTTGTTAGCGTTAGCAGTTTATTGTTTGGTTGTGCTAAGTTTTTGGTCGTTGTGGGTTATATTCATATCAGATGATACTAAGTAAACTTTATTAATGTGAAAACATTTGTTATGTTAGCATATTGATTGATGTTTTGTATAAAGAACTTGGATTTTATGTTATGTGTTATTTAAAATACTAATTATAATAATAATTGTGACTTGATCAGTAGATTCAATAGATAATAGATCAAGGATGGTCATGGAGGGTGGCGGATGGTGGTTTGATGGTGTTTGATTTACCGATTTATACTGATTTAGGTATGTAAACGTTTACAATATTTAGCTAAAATCTTGACGCTTAATCAATTAGATATAGATACAGATGGTCAGGAGGGAGGTTGGATAGTGGTTTTGATTTAGTTGATTTTACTGCTTTAGGGTATTAAAAACGTAAATTTGTTAAGTTATATAACATAAAAAGTGTAAGAAATTTTAATTTATTTATTTATTTATTTATTTATTTTTTCTTGATGGTTCTGAACGCTTATTTTCGAAATCTACAGACCATATAACATATATAAAGATAGCGTAATGACAATTAAACAATATTTCATAACTCGGCCCCCGAGCGGAGCCCTAGCCCGGTGCGGCTTGTAACTCCCTATCCGCTCTGAGTAGACCTTTCTTCATTCTTTCTTCTTTCATTCTTCCTTCATCCTTCTTCATTCCCACCTTCGACCTCGTTTTTTTGCATCTCTCTGTGCTCTTTTTTTCAGTCGACACCCCCCTAATGGGGGGTCCTAGACACCCTACACGGGCTTATAATCTATTCGAACTCTAACGAATCTACGTACTTGATAACTATATAAACAACAACTTGTTGTTTTATACGAATGTTTAATTCACTTGGCTACAGCGTGGCTCCCAGACGGTGCGGAGCAACTCAACAGATTCACATAGTCAAGTATTTCTAGAAATTCAACCCTGAATCTCTCACTAAATTTCAGCCAATTACGAACACTTTCGATTTTTTTATAGGGGGGGTTGGGTCCGCCCTTCGGGGACGCCACGGGGACGTACTCGTCTACGACGAGGTTAGATCCCATCTAACAGCCTCGCAAATTTTTAACCAGATACGATAACCCTAAGCCATGTAGATTATATATAATATCGAACTCGGAACGGATGCGTAAGAAGCAACTACGGCGGAAGGCAAAGTCGAGAGTGCGTAAAAAGCGATTCCCTTACAGGAATCGTTTTTTCGACTCAGATTCGATTCTCTTCGATAATCGAATCTTCGACGTAATAATAATAATAATAATAATAATAATAATAATAATAATGTGTATGTGTATGCGTACGCGCGCGCTCACGCGCTGACGTAATCTCGTCTCCGACGAGATTCGTCATCATATAGCTCACATCCGTTTGGCTTAACTCAATCTCGGGTTTGGAAAGCAAAAGGGTATAAACGAGGGCGTAGCTGCTAAGCTCTCGGGGGTGACCCCTCCTATAATACATCCCTATCGACTTGGCATTTTAATTGGTCAGCTAGCCACCTTGATAATTTGTAAGTAATACTATTAGTGTTTGAGAATGATTGGGCGTAGGGGTACTGTTCTGTTTATGGGTTTTGGGATTCCGTAGAATTGTGATAGTTAGGGCATGTAGGCCTTGGTTGTATCATATATATGGGGATAATATTTACATAAGTTTTTTAGTTTACTAGTAAAATTATTTTGTGAGGTCTATAGCGGGTTTTTTTGTTAGTAATTCGTATGCGTTTTGGTCTATGAGCATATCATTACATTTACTGTCGTAATCTGTACTATAAATGTCAGTGAGAACATTCTTTTTAACAAGATCTGTTATTATTATTATTATTATTATTATTATTATTATTATTATTATTATTATTATTATTATTATTATTATTATTATTATTATTATTATTATTATTATTATTATTATTATTATTATTATTATTATTATTATTATTATTATTATTATTATTATTATTATTATTAATGCAAATACTATATATACGCGTACTATGCTGCTTCAAATTATATAACCTCAAAGACAATCCCCTCCCTCTCACCTTTCTTCGGCGAGGAGGCGGTTTTGGCATTATGGTGCTTAAACGTGTCGAACTTGCGTCAATCCATCCTTTACTTTACTTAGAATAATTACAACTTTGACGGAGGCGTCTCTTGGGTAAGCAATGTGTTTCTCTGTGGTTTAGAGGTAAACAACCCCATTTAATTTCCTTTCATTTAAATCTCTTAATGGTCTTAGGAATTACCATCATCGTTAAACTCCGGAAATTCATGTTACTTATATTTCATTCCAAAATTGGGTGAAAAAACTCTTAAACTCTTTTACTGGTGAATCAAAATCTCCTTTCTACTCAGACAATCGTCATGGGATTTTTCTTCCCGCTCATTCTTGCATTTTCTTTGTTAAGAATACCAACTCTAAATTTGCTTTTTCCTCTTTCACTACTCTTGCTTCCTCCAACAGTTTCATAACTGTCTTATCATCCACTGCAGCTGAACCCTTTTCTGAAACCTTTTTTTTTCTAATTTCATCTTAGACAATTTCGGTACTATTCCTCATTTTTTTATCAACTCACTAATACCTAACATTTGCAAGTTCTAAAGATGAGAGCTTAGTTTTGAGACGGAATGCGGTCTTTATTGTGTCCCTCTTGTGATTCTCAAATACATTTGACAGCCTGCCTTGGTAAACTGTTTCTTCTCTGACCTTCAATTTAGATAGTTTCATCCTGCTGGAAACATGTGGCTACTCAACCTATGCTAAGAAAGTTAAACCCCTCTCAACGCTTTTATTATCGTCATAACGCCTGGCATAATTGATATGAGTTTTTATCTCTGATTTCTATTCTGGTTGCTTTATTGCTTTTCATGTAGAATGTAGATGATCACAGTTCATTCTATAAAACCATTAATATTTATGCCCCCCCTACTCTCTCTCTCTCTCTCTCTCTCTCTCTCTCTCTCTCTCTCTCTCTCTCTCTCTCTCTCTCTCTCTCTCTCTCTCTCTCTCTCTCTCTCTCTCTCTCTCTAATTTTCATTAATGAATTTCTTTCTCTTGCTTAATAAATAACCTGTCCCTTATACGATGAGTATGCTACTGTGTGTATGACTCCATTCTACATCCTAGAAAACAAGTAGCCAATAATGGAATTGGATCGTCTAACTTCGCTCTTGTTCTATTTGAAATTAGGGCAGAGAAAATAGATTTTTTTAAGGGTCTCAAAAACTAACTTCTTTCAATTTTTTAACAGACGAAATCCTCCACACAACTAAACCCCTTCTTTGAGAACACATCTCAAAACCTTCCTCAGTCCATAATATCCTTGGAATATACTTTTATCATGATCGTTCTTTGAATTAACTCATTGTTCCTTTCGATAAGCAAGTTGTTAGGAGGTTAGGTGCTCTGTAAAGACGTTCAAACCTCTGTTTAAAGCAACACCAGTTGCTTGCTCTGAATAAGGATTTTATTTGTTCACTATTTAGAGTAAGCATCAATCATCTCGAAGTAGTTCCACTATTATAGCTCTTCTTGATAGGTATGAGTTTTGAGTTTAGTTTTCTACAAATATTTTAGTCCTACAGACTTTCTCCAATCTCTCCCTTTCTCTATCTACTAAATTCTTCTAACTACTATCTATTTCTCTATCTATCTTTCGTATCCTTCTTATTAAATTTGTGCTATCACTATTACAATAGACACTTTATCTTCTGAATATATTAGTCACACTTCTTAAATTAGTGAGAATTTCTTTTACTTAAACTCATGCTTTCACTAAACCTAGATTTCACTGCTGTGCCTATTCTTTAATATACAAAGCTGGAAAAGTTAGTAACACTTTACTCCCTTCTAATATCTGCACTTCCTTTGATTTGAGATCCATCGGCTTTTCTTTCGGGAAATTATTTTGCTTTCCTCTACCTCTGATGTTTTCATTTAGTCCTCTAGCTTATTACATCAGAGTTGAACTTTTATAAAGAAAAAAAAGAAGAAAAAACCAGCAGGTAATACGTACCTCTTATCACAAATGTATGTTTAAAATATAGGATAAAGAAGCCCCATATCCCTTAGGGAAGGTTCGGGGACATACTTGTAAAGAAAGTGCATTGTTCTTGGTTTCGTTATTAGTGGAATTATAGCAAGCGCCTCTCCTCCGTCATTTTATTTTTTTTCCCTAGAGTCTTACACATAGGTATCTTTAAGTATAAGCTTCTAAGTAATGAGACTACCACTTTGCCGAATATATTATATATATATATATATATATATATATATATTATATATATTTATAATATATATTATAGTATATATATATAATATATATATAGCTATATCTGTAAATATATATTTATAATTTATATATATATATATATATATATATATATATATATATTAATATAATATATATATATATATAAATATATATATATATTATATATATATTATATATATATATATATATATATATATATATATATTATATATATATATATATATATATATATATATTATACTCTCACATACCGGCGGGGTAGTGTCAGTTGCAAATTGAGAATTCTGTTCACTTATTTGCATTGCTCCAGGTTGTTCAATTTATTGCAACCCTTAACGGAACTTTCCACGTACTACTCTTCACCAAGTGATCCTATCATGCGTTAATCTAATTTCTTCATCCATACTAAGCCCCTTTTGCTATTAATAGCTCCTTTACTCCATTAGCCCATCTCGATTTGTGTTTGCCTCTTCTCCTATTGCCTACCACTTCGGAAATAAAAACCTTCTTAGCCAATCTATTATTATAATCCATTCCAAGAACCTGTACATACCATCTTAGTACCCCTTGATTTGCTCTTTCCACTAGACATTTCTCCTATCGGCACATATCCCTTATCCTTACATTTTTAATCCTATCTCTTCTCTTTACTCCACAAATATCTCGTAAATCTTTCATTTAAAGAACCTCAACTCGTTTTTTTCATTTTAGAGTTTAATACCCACGTCTCACATCCATACAGAGCAGTTGGAAAACATATACAGTCAAACAATTTCATTTTTACCTTCCTGGAAAATTTTCCCTTTTTCCATAGTTCTCAAAGGCAACTTAATTCTCTTTCACCCTCAGCAACTCTATGGTCATTCCTTTCTTTCATGTCTCCGAAAACTACAATATCCATTCCTAAATACCTAAAGACTTTAGTCTCTGTTAGGCTTTCCCCATTCACCTTTTTGATATTCTTCCAGAATTAGAATCGTCTCCTTTGAGTTTTGTGCTAATTTTCATGACTTTCTTTTAGCAAGATTAGTTTTTAATCCTTTTCCTTGGAACACTCGTTCAAACTCAAGTACCAAATCACGCAGTTTTCCTTTTGTATCAGGTCTGTAACCAGCACCATAACGTTAGCAAAAAGTAAAACGCTTATCTCCCAATTACTCTTATGCAGATTCATACCAGCTCCTTTCCAAATTCTACCCATATCCCTAATTACACTATCCATAAAGATATTAAACAACCATGAAGACATGACACAACTTTGTCTCAGACCTATTCCTACTTTAAACCATTCCCCTTCCCTTCTGTTAGCCTAACACATGTTCTAATGCTCCTGTA
>JABUQX010037840.1:45000-68522 GCA_015478945.1 Trachelipus rathkii
TTTATTATTATTATTATTATTATTATTTTATTATGATTATTATTATTATTATTATATTATTATTATTATTATTATCTATTATTATTATTATTATTTATTATTTATTGCTAATTTAGTCTTCGTTCTTCGTTCTTCGTTCTTCTTCTTCTTCTTCTTCTTTCTTCTTCTTCTTCTTCTTCTTCTTCTTCTTCTTCTTCTTCTTCTTCTTCTTCTTCTTCTTCTTCTTCTTCTTCTTCTTCTTTCTTTTCTTATTATTTATTATTATTATTATTATTATTATTATTATTATTATTATTATTATTATTATTATTATTATTATTATTATTATTATTATTATTATTATTATATTATTATTATTATTATTATTATATTCATTATTATTATTTATTTATTATTATTATTATTATTTTATTATTATTATTAGTATTATTATTATTTTTTATTATTATTATTATTTATTATGATTTATTATTATTATTTATTATTATTATTAATTATTATTATTATACAGGAAGATATCATTAATAAGTGTGAGAACAAAGAGTTGGACGAGTTGTCACGCCAATAGCAGCCTTATCTAGAGTAATAAGTCATTAAAATTAATTAACTTTTAAATAAGGTTCTAGCAGACAAAGTATTTTCAAATATTAATACGAAAGGATGCACAGTATATGAAAAATAAATGACTTAAAAATATAGTTACTAAATTATAAGTAAATATAATTTGCACTTATAGTCTTTTCTGTATTACCAAAATACCTCGTCAAAAAAATACCTGCGCTATATAGTTTCCTATAGCCCTGTAAGAAAAGAAATATTCTTAAATCACTCACGATGATTGATAATGTACATCATTATATGCCTTCAATAGTGCATGACATCGCTTACTCTAGAATATTGTTGCTCCTTTGATATGTTAGTAATTTATATGATCGGATCTCTTATGGCCTCGCTATATACTATATATGGCGTCAATTTAAAATCGGTGTCTTATAATACGCAGTCTTTTGGTGAGTTGCTATGCCCTGGCCCGCTGCTCCTACTTATGGCGTGCTCCTGGGTGATCTAGTTATAACCGTATCTGCCTCGTGATTATCTCGTGCAATGGTTTGTTGTGTATGCGCTATATCACTCAAATAACGTGTTCACTATATATATATATATAACAAATATATCATGATGAGTATACTCTCCAGACACCTCTCCACGGTAATTATGTATATATATATATAAATTATATAAAAATAATAGTTATAATATATATATATATATATACTATAGGTGAGAAATAAAAATAAAAATGTGAAAAATAATTATATTATAATATTGATTATAGGTAATCTATGTGATACGCATATCTAATCACCGTGTTTAGTGACTGCTCCGATAATTCCTTTATTATATATGCGTTAAATATGTAGTGGCTTATAATTATTCACTACCATGAATAATTAGACTCTCACGTACTCAACTCATGTTCCCCACCATAACCTTTTTCTTCCTCAATATAGCTTAAAGCTGGAATAGTTATCAGTTGGGTTGTCTATTATACCTTAATTTATTAGCCGATGGGCGGACTTCTATAACCCCTAAATAACTTAATTAAACAGCGATTATTATTAACTGTGTCCCTGAATGTTACTATAGTTTATATTTATGCCACTACAATTAAAGTATTGCGTGCATGCATTTCTGGTTCCTCATTATTCTGAAACTCTGTATTAACGGTTCATTAATTTGAGGCTCTAAGTGGTGCACGTTATTATTTATGAGTAGAGTGAGTTTAATACGCTGTCATTTTGTGATCTTAATGCTCATAATATGATAAAAAACTATAGAGTTTGGTCTGAGTATATATTAAATAACATAAATATTATCGTTTATTACTATGTCTAAGTGAATAGCGTTACATAATAGCGTATGTGAGAATGTGAATAAAAAAATATAAAATAAGAGATAGTGATAACTTTATTCAAGGCTCACTTTTAGTAAATAATAATACCGCCTATTATTATTTTTTAAGTCACATATTAGCATTAGCTCCTTTACAATAGTGAAATAAGTATACATTATAACAAAATTTAAACATTCGTAAGTGATATAGGTTTACTGGGAGATGTGCAAAGATCGCCATAAAACTGGGTTAGTAGCTCATAATGCTACGTTCTATTTCATGATAACCTCAGTCTTCCATATAGTCGTATATAAAGGCATCAGAATTTTTAGTACTACATAAAATATTTCATTTCGTTAATACATAAAACATCATATCTAAACTGAAATGTCGTCAAGTAATTAACCTAAGATTATCCATATCCGCTATGTTACTCAGAGAGGAATCTAAGGCTAAGAGCTCACGAATACGCACTTTATATTATTACTCACTGATGTCTCACTGGAATAGGTAAGGAGCAGTAGAGAGTACATAAGTCTACGTAAACGTATATACCTTATTGTGATCTAGTGAGTATTAACTCTCATGACCGCCACCGATAAAATTCTCAGCATTTGATATCACGACAAGAAAAATATTCTTTACTAAATATGTAAGCAATGTTTTATAACTAATAAAACGTAATGATATATTATATATTAGGTGTCTGCTACCATCAAAGGAATCAGTAAATAAATACTTATTAATATATATATATATATATTAGTATACATCGAGTGTATACTACAGGTTCATTAAGCCGTGAGGCATGGTCATTACAAACTTGTGAGCTACATATAGGATGGTAAGCAATGAAATAAAATAATTTTTTGTATTAAATAAAAAAAAGGTGTATATAAAACTCTATATCTGAAGCTCTTGTACCGCAAAATAACCTCTGCTGGTATAGTAATTGAGGGGGTCTATACATAACCATCGCTAGGCTGCTCGTGGCTCTTCCAAAAATAATACGAACGCAATTGGATCTATTTATGATCACGGAACCACGGATTCGAATACTTCTATGCAAAATTGCTCTATTCACACAGTGTATGGCTTCAGATAAACAATTTCGTCTGTGTCCTCATATTGGTACGCAGGTTATAGACGCTCAGATCTCTGGACACAGAAATATCTCTAGTTACCATAATCACTAAAATTAATATAATAACTTTTGGTGATACTCAAATAATTTATATAGCAAGATAGATTTATAGAGCTGTAAGAATTATTTGCTCACATACAAAGACTTGACATAACTTCGCCTAATTTATTTTCGATCAATTGTAAATGTTCTCTAGTCTGTCATTATCTGTTCTTCTTACCTGTGAGCACACGTAAATCCGATTTTTTTATGGCAATATAATAATTAGAAGTAGACCAGTTTAGTACATATTCGTGGAATTTTACAGTGATTATATGAAAAAGTATCACAGCAAGAACTCGACTGGTGCTGCGATGAAAAATTTAACGATAGGAGGGACGTGCGCTGCCTAGAGCCTAGTGAACCACAAAGAATTGCATGACAAGAGCAACATAGTAAAAGGAGCATGTGATAAAAGGAGAGAGCAAAAACGCCAAGATAAGAAAGAGGTAATTTTTGGAATGACGTTGTTTTCATTTTTTGCATTTAATAATGGTAGTAATTAGTATCGGATAATGATATATATAAGATTGAACTGTGTATTTGTTGATATTTTTACAGTTGTTGATCCAATTACTATGACCAGAAGGACTTACAAAATAAGATATAAAAGTGAATAAAAGAAATTATTTGATAGATATAGATAGATTTGATATAATAGATTAAGATGATATAGATAGTAATAGTATAGTTATAGAATATAAGTAATATAGATAGATAGAATAGATAGATAAGGTAAGATAGATAAGATAGATAGATATAATGAATAGATAATAGTATAGATTAGATTAGATATTAAGTAAGAGACTAAATAAGGTTATTATAATGATATTAAATACTCATGATATTAATATAATATATTATTATATTATGATAATATAATCATCTAATATATATAATATCATTATAAGTATAATATAAACATAATAAAAAATATATTATATTACGATATGGTTCACATAAGTACTGACGTGACTGTTAGGTGCAACTGAATGGTCAATCATTATTCAGCTATTATTGATTCCTTTCATTATCCTGTAAGGTAGGATTATTACACTCTTATCCATTTTAGTAATAGGACGACAAAACAAACGTATAAGATAATGCTAAATAGATTTATATCCCACTCAATATGATTGCAGTAATTATTCGAAAAAAATAATATTAGTATGTATTTTTGCATATTACCAATATTATTTAAATATATTCAATAAAATATGATAATCATAATTAATAAATTAATAATAATAATAATAATAGTTAATTAATAAAAATAAATATAAATAACAATAATAATTTAAATAGATATATATAACATATATAATATAATATATATAATATATTAATATATAATATTATATATATATATATATATTTATATATATATAATATAATAATATTAATAATTAAATATATATAAATATAATAATAATAATATAAATAATAATAATATAATAATAATTATAGTATATATATATAGTATATATATATAAATAAATAATAATAATAAATTAAATAATAATATAATTAAATTAATAACGTAATTAAATATAATTGAATTAATATAATAATTAAATAATAAATAATATAATATAATATATAATATAATATAATAATAATAATAATATATAATAAATAATTAATAATAATTATAATAATTTATAATAATATCATATAAATAAATAATAATTAATATAACTATTATATATATATATATATTATATATACCTATATATAGTATAATATATAGTATATAACTCAGAGGCGACTCGTTACACTTGTGCTACTCGTACTCTAGGCACGAGTTATATATTATAAACGAAACGATCTTCTTCAAAATATCGTAAAATTATGATACAATTCTCTTATTTTTTTGTAAAAATAAGTTCATCTCAAACAATATAATTACATTAATACAAATGGGAAAGATTTGGCAAATTTAAACAAAAGTTGTAAGAAAATCATCGCCATTGGATAATGCTATTTTTTATATTAATATAAATATAACGGCTAGTGCCTCTCCGAAAAAGCGGGGAGAAAATTTGAAGACAGTGTACAATACATATCGTTGGAATTTATTTTTACAAATTGTTTTTTTCCTACCTAGGAATCCCTTAAATGTGTTATTTAAAAAAAAATAAATAAAACATTTACTTGCTCTTAATGCACATTTTCGGATTAAAATAATTAATTATTATTTAATTCTAGTATCTCTGGAATATTTGAATAAGTGAAATAAACAAATTTAATAGGTATAACTAATTAAAACAATTATAAGCTAAAGAAACTGTAAATATGGATTACTCAAATATCTCATAAATAATATTAATTAGAATTTATAATATATATATAAAATATATAATTATAATTAAATTATAATTATAATATATATACTATATAATTATTAATAATAAATATATATAATAATAATAATAAATAATTAATAATAATAATATAATTAATATAAATAATAATATAAATAATAATAAAAATAATTATATATAAATAATAAAATATAATAATTAATTAATAATGAATAATATATGTATAGCAGTGAAGATAAAGAAATGTTTATAGTATGTATATATTATATTATATATATAATATATATATATATATTATATATATAATATTAGAGAGAGAGAGAGGTATATAGAGATGAGAGAGAGGAGCACGAGTAGTAAAAACTTACTGGAGTCGCCGCTGATATAATATTACTATATTAACTTATATATATATATAATTTATTAATATAGTAATATATATATTATATACTTATATATATATAGTATTACCTATATAATATATTAATAAGTAATATTATATATATTATACGTATATATATTATATCTATATATATAATTATAATATATATACTAAATATATATTATATATATTAATTTTATATATATAATTATAATATTAATATATATAGATATATAATTAATATATATACTATATAATATATTATATAATATATAATAATTAAAAAGGTTAAAGCTCAATGACTAAAAGAATATCCTCAGTTAACTCATTATAACTCGGTGCTGGTAGAATGTTTCAATACCATATATTCTTATATCGTGAGTTATATAAAACTAATAAAAGAAATTATAATATAAATATAATGAACTTTTTAGAAAAATGTGAAATATGGATATAGATATATTATAATCCAAAATATTAGTTTATTTCATGACCAAATCAAAACATGTATGAGAATGGATCAACCTCCTTACTCACGCTCTAATATTTTATATACTTAACATTAAGTTTGTGAAAGTTCCTACGTTCCTTTTTGACCGGGAAACTATTATACTGTCAAAATTTAGTAATTTAGGCTATGATATTCTATGGGCTTCATTCACTTATTAGGTTCTGCTTTTAGCTAATAGCTATCCTTCGTATTATTGTGAAATAAAGCCTAATGGTATTCAAGTGGAGTTGACTCATGTGTTACAACCCCTTCTTTACTATCGCACTAACATATATATAAAATGATTCGCTGCTTTCAGGGAGAAACCATGATGCACTGATTAATGTTTCTACAATTAATATGTGAAAAGAGAACACAATAACAACATGTAAAACTCATTATGAAACTAGTAGATAATAAATAAGTGTGAAATACCCTCTCTATAGATATATATTTACACATTAATAGAAACAACATATTTTAAACCTTGCATATTAGATAACCACCTCTCACTCTCCTTTCTGTTTACTGTACAACACTATATGTTAGCAATATCCCCTCAACAAATTCATAACTATCAGGTTTTAGATCTAAAATCTTTATATCTTTTAAAATTTGATTCGATTGACCATTTGTCTCCATCAAATTGAGGATTATATCAAAGTTTCTCCTATTATCTCTCAATTTAACCTACTCTACATAAAAATGCTAAGTGGGAAAATGTATTACGGAATTATTACTACACATAATTTAATTACTTTATATAGACCTAAAACTTTCATCTTTATATACCTACTCATGTACCTTAGTAAACTCACATAAATAAAATAAAATAAACTTTTTTATAATTAACATATATGAATCTCTTTAACTAACTTAACAGAATAATTAATACCTATCATCACATTCACTTATATAAGCTAGTAGTATACTTAATCCTTAATTAGGTTTAATTCTTTATATATACAACTAGTTTTCTATATTTGTCAATAATTTTTCTTCAGACTACAAGGTGGTTTTGCTTACTTACTACCTCAATGTAGGCTTATCATGTGATTCTATTTATAATATTAATATATTTCATGAGATGTATATGAGGTCGTACTGTTACGTCACATCCAATTAACTCACTCCAGTATCTCAAAATATACTTGTTTTACATTTTTGAATTGCTTGATGTTAGAAAATTTGAAATGTCTTATTATATTATATATATTATTATTATTATTATTATTATATATTATAAAACTATTATTTATTATTAATTAATTTTATAATACTATTACGCATTCTTAAAGATCAAAATTATCTTTAGTATTATTTTATTTTATTATTATTATTATTATTTTATTATATTAATTTTATTATTATATTTTATTATTATTATTATTATATTATTATTATTATTATTTTAAGATCTAGTACGTAAATTATATTTTAAAGTAAGACGGTTTTGAATCTGATAGTATTAAATTTAATCAGCTTTTACTAACCATTCCAATAACCTCAGTAGCCAAGGAAAGAAGCTATCTCAACCTTAGACAGAATTCAGTTTTATTTATTTAGATGAACTATGGCTCATAAAATATACGTCTATATTCTCGCTACGTCGTTTTGATTATTATATATATATATATAATATATATTTACATATATAATATATAGTATATATAATATTATATATTAATATAATATTTCTATATTGATAATATATATATTATATATAATATATATATTATATATATATATATAATATATATTAAATATATATATATATATATATATAATATATATATTAATATACTGTTACACGTGACTGCAGGATTCTTACTGTTACTTGTGTTTCTTTACTCAGCGTTAACTTTGTTTACAATTTCATCTGTTACAGCTTAATAATGAGATTTGATGATCATTTTTCGTATCACATGCTAATAAGGTAGTCCAGAACCTAATTTTGTTCATCTTTGTTCCAATTTTTCATCTTATATAATATACTTTATAATATAATAGTATTAAACTTAATTAATACCTGACATACTGGCGCGTCTTGACTTTACTTCACCTACTAAGTAATATATCTGTTAATATATTTTGTTTGTAATGAGTGAGTTATTGGTAGTACAGTCATATGGGTTACATTAGCCTACTTTGTTTATTTCTATACGCATATTCCTATCTCTATATTTGTCATAAATTTCCATATATTCTATAATGCAGTTTAAAGAGTGAAAAGGTTTATTTGAGCTAAGTGGTGTGATACGACTCTGCATATGAATATATATATTAATAACTCTATATATGAAGAAATAAATTATTTTATTTTTGCTCAAAATATAATGTGTATTGTGGTGTAATAGTTGAATACCAACCAAATATGCTCAATAGTCTAATAATATAATTCTCAATGCATAATATTGGTGATGCGACTCATTCTATTCAGAGATTACTAATGTTCAAAGTGAGTGTCGGCGAGTAAACAGATTCTTCATTTGAAAACTTCCTCAAAACGCCACAAAAACCTCACTTTGTAAGTTCTCTATAGCTATCGCTTACTCGTAATTTGGTAATGGTCACCGCTTTATTTAGGCTCGACACGAAATGCACTACTACGCGCCAGCGCCGCTGGAGACAAGCAATCGCTCGAAATCTGACGTGTGTAGTCTCGACGAAATGGTACATGGGAATTTGTGTATTGTTTCTCGGGGACACTGATCGGGACTATTCCAGTTGTATAAGGTACGATTCCACACTATGTTATGCTCGAAAAGAGATCTAAAAGCATAGATTCTTTCTTCTGACAAATTTCCAGAACTACTGTGCGGTTTTGGAGGTTAGTATGGATTAATTTTACACCCATCTACTGTAAATGATAGGTTTAACCATATTGTGGTGATACTACTGCTCGGAGATGTAACCCAGAAGGTTGTGTGAATATTATCAAATTATTCAAGGTTACCATTCACTATTATTAACCTATTTAATACTGTTATAGGAGTGGTGTATTCTATGCAAACTGATAATAAAAAGCTCATAATGATAATAGAGTGTGAAAAAAATTCGTCGCCATAAAGAGCTGAATAAGTGATGAGGTAAATAGTGCAGATAGTTATTTAATAAATAAAAGTAAAGAATTATAATTATATTGTGAGATTTAATGCAGATAATCCTTTTAAGTGGAATACATATATACCATATCTCATATATTTTATAAAATTTATAGTAAACTAGAATTGTAATATAAACGCAGTGTGAGGACCATACCCCATACAAGCGTGTGTCTTATGCTGAAGATAGCACTAATTGTTGAAGAAGATAAAATAGAAAGACATAATAAATAATGAAGTGCTCTATAAGTAAATTAGAGAACGCTCAATATAGTATTTATACATGTGATACACGCGTGCAGGCATGCTAGAGTGCACCATTTATTGGTAAGCTGAAGTAACAGTTTGATTGAAAATATCTAATATCAAATGTATTGGATGTGGTCATCTTATTGTGATCCGCTATCGCAAATGCTCACTCTACTTTTGTTATGTCCATCGCCATCAAGTATAATGATTGACCGAAATTGCTCAGTAAATCAAGTCAGAGGTACTCACTTTGATAACATAGAGAAGGAAGGAATGAATAATCTCAATTTGAGCATGTTCCACTATATACTAGTAGAAGATACTAATTACTCATAACTTATCGGAGATAGGCGGGGAACAAAATTAACGTAATATTTAGATCCAATTCATTCTAATTAATCAAGATATAGATAATTTCTATAAACTTTGTAGGTAATAACATAATTATTAAAAACTAGGTTAGTATTTAGAGTAACCGTGATACTATGTGTAAGGTTGAGTGAGGTTAATCCTCCCTCCCTTCTTCTATAGTATCAAGGCTGTATATGATGACGCATTATATTTCCAAACAGGAGGGGATAAATAGTTTGAATAATTAATATGTGCTAGAAAACGAATCAGTATTTATATCAATAGGCAGTGATGATAACAGGCTCAGAAAGCGTAAGTTTGGAGAACCATGAGGAAGGGAGACCGTCTGGAGTGACCTTTAACGGTCTATTACCTAATGTTAAACTCGCCGAGTGTGATATAAGGAAAAAAAATAAATCTATATAAAATGTAAACTTCTCTTATAGAAGTATAAATAATTATTACTATGTCATTAGCAAATATATGCGTGGAGGTGGGTATAAGATGAGGAAGAATGAGAGGTTTTAACTATATACCTATAATAATCGTAATTTTTTAAAAGTAGGATATATAGTGATAGGCTCAATTTAGTGATATTTTGAAAATATATAAATTCTAGCTTCAGTACTTATGAGGGTAAGAGAGCATAAGTACTGTCTACGTCTAGAATAAAAGTAAACTAGGTATTGTAGTGTATAAATAAATGAAGTGTCAAAACATAGGATAAGATAAATAATAAAAGCTTGAAGTTAGTCAATATGTATGTGAGTTAGTACAAAACAGAGATGAGATCTAAAATAGTATATTATAAACAGAATGGTTTTATATATTTTATATCAAATTTAGAATTAATGAGTTTTTATTAGAATCTATTTGAAGTAATAGATTCTGTATTCAAAATGTGGTGAATAGAATATATGTACATAAAATAGAAGAGCTTATGGAGTATTGTGAGTATAGTGTATGTGATAATTTCCTATAAAATGCTCTAAGTAACGATCCCTGTGATGATATAGTACATATATATATATTAGTAAACAAGTGTCAAAATTATAATCACTATAGGGAATTATATTAATTTTAGTGAAAGGTAAAGTATATATGAAGTGTACTCCTCCATGCCAGATAGAATCACCCCTCGTATATACGATCTGCAGGCTCTCACGGTGACTGGGCCTATAACTCCCAGAAACAATAATATCAATTTGAAAATCAAAGAAGTACGACCACAGATAAGACCAGTATTATAAAGTTAGCTAGACATACCAATAAGTCAATAAGTGAGATGGTCTATCTCATCCTTTCTTGCGAATCATGATTCAGTAATATAAGAATAGGTTATCGATAGTAAAATACCAGTATATGGTGAATATGTTTTAAATTGTATATAAGGAGAATAATTATTAAATAGCGTAAAATTAATGAGGTTATTGCTAATGGTGTCTTTGAAATAAGAATCATTAAGCTCTCAAGTAAAGAGATGAAATAAAATGGAATATTTGGTAGTCTCATATATTTTATTCAAGTCGTATGTGCATTGAATAAAGAATATAATATATATAAAGAGTACTTGGAATTTTATACTTGTTCTCTTATTCACTCTCATAGAATTCAGTTATCATTTTTATTATGATATTGTAGAGAGCGTTTGTATTGCCATATTACTCGCCAAAAGATCATAACTACTGATAAAAACAGATGTAAATTTATCTTAATAAAAAACTAGGATAAAGCATTTTATTACATACTTTTAATTATTTATATATTATATATATATATTAATATATAATAATAATATATAATATTTATATAATATTAATAATATATATATTATATATATTAATATATATATATATTATATATATTATTAGATATATATATATTATATATATATATATATATATTAATTAATATATATATTTATTATATTATATATATATATTAATATATATATATATTATATATATATATTATATATATATATATAATATATTATATAATATATATTAATTAAATATTAATATAATATATTTTAATAATATTATATATATAATATTAATATATTATATATATATATATATATTATAATATATATATATATTATTATAAAAGACAATGTATGTATTTTAGATGGACATTCTTAGGGGTATGTTAGAGTTGAGTAAGAATTATATAAATATAGTAGGATAATGATACGTATATAATAAAGATGTATGATTAGATGTGAGTGATAAAAAGTATTTATGAAGACTGGATAAGTGTATAGCAGCGATAGAGATGAATATGTTAGTCGTAAGCAGAGAAAATGAGATGTTTGTTGGGTACATGTGTGACATAGGTATTTGGTGAGAGTAAGAGCTCATTATAATTTGGGTTGTGAGATTATAATTAAGCGTATTCAGCTCAAGTCGGAGGTGGATTGAAGTGGTAAGTGTCGCGCTGTTGTAACGTTTAAGATCTCGTACCCTCTTGGAGGACATGTGCGCAATAGATATATCGCGCATATTCTCGTATTCATTATTCTCAGGACAATACATAGGCTTTGGAATATTGACCGTAGTGCAGGAAATTCATGATGTTCTCGCGGGAGGATCGAGATAGATATTAGTAAGTGGGGGAAATTCGTATTATGTGGTGCATTGTGACATGTTATGAGTTCTTGTGAAAGTGGGTTAATCATTATTAGTTATTCAAATTAAATTGAGATAGGGTATGATGGTGCATTACCTTGGGGATATTTGCAGAAATTGTGTAGGATAGTATTCCCTATCTATTAGGCAGACCGTAATACTTTACCACTATGTATGATGGAGTGTGATTGCCGTACGGTCCGTGAAGCCCAGTTGATGCTCACTTTATATTACGTACAATAGATAAATAATGATGTGCTAGTTGTTAGCTCACCGTGAGATAAGTATTTTTATTATCGACCTTTGGCGTATTACCATTATTCTATCTCACTCATCTGCCTCAGTGTAATTTTACGATAACTTCTTTTGCTCAACTATAAACTCTATACATCTGTGGGAGAGAAATATATAGTACGTGTTGCAATTTTGTGAGATTGTCATAGTATTATGATGACAGGTGATGTTTTTGCCTGTAATATGTCTAATGTTGACTCATAAGATTTTTTTCTAAGTTATACGTAAAGTATTATTTTACTCGTATAAAGGGGCTTAAATAGTTTTAAATAAACTCAAATAACTTAACAAATAATATTAATCTCAAATAAATATTTAATATAAGCAATAATTTATTTTCTAATAATATCGCTATTATAATATGCTGAGAAATAACATAATAAGTACAAAGTGATAGTACTGTGATTGGGAAAGAATGACGTGAGGAAATATTACATAATTTAAGTACAGAAGATTATAAGTTACTTGTATATATATATAAATATATCGTTTTCCTGTTTCGTCGAAGGATATATCTTTTGATATATAGGTACTTTTCCGTGACTTGCCTACTCATATTATTGCTGGATTATTGATTCTCACTTACTTTAGTATATTCAGCAGTTAAATATCGGGCTATCTATCCGTTGATCAATTTCCATATTCCTCATATACGTACATTTCCTATTATACTTTTTTGTCTAGTGTGTTTAAAATCTCGTATCACTCCTGTATTCTTGTTTATTACACAACTCTCATAATAATTGTTACTTGGAAAGTATATATAATGCTCATGTTACTGCACTAGTTGCAAACCCAAGTCTATATTAAACGTTTCATTAAACTAATATTATATTTCAACAATATTATTTAGCGTTAATTGAGAACCCTTTACTTTAGTTTCTCATAGGAGGTTTTATCTCAATGACTGATCCTTTGAATGTTGATCAAGTGCTTAGTTTTATTTGTTTTATCCCATTTACTTTATATTCTCAAATGACTTTCACGTCTATTCATATAGATTTCTACATGTTCTATGACCTCAGATATACATCTCACTCTCGTGTTAACTGTCGCTTCTGAGTAAAATTATAATGTATTAAACTTATGATTGTCAAAGTAATATTTTATAAAATATCACTCTCCATCTTGTGATAGTGCCCTTTCACATACTGTTTCATTACTCAATTCTAATTTTATTTGACTTAAATAGGGTGAATGTAAACTGTTTATTTTGAATACTACTAAAAACTCTACTCTACTTCTAAATACTCTCTCTTTGTACTCCATGTTTATTATTACCCAGTGCTCTCATGAGTATAGGAAACTTACTGTATAGTGGTCCATTCTTTGGTTATAATATATATCGCTTAATTCTGTTATTCACGGCTATATATATCTACCATTATATTACATCAATAGGAATGATACGGCTAATTAGCTTTTGTTGATATATCCACTTATTGTTGCTCCTAGTTAAATCAATGTGTGTTGTACTCTCTTTAATATATATCGCTTCGACATAATGTGGTAATAAATACTCTCCAATAACCATGGTCTCATATCTATATATTTATAATAGTGTTTGTTAGTGATCAGATCAAATTTATCATTAACACTCATTATCAAAATGTCAAGTAATATATCCACTCAAGTAAGTGATAAGCTATTTATACCTACTTCTCTCGTTTACAGAATAGCTATCAGTTTTTGAGACTTCTCTTTCAATTGATGTTCATAATAAATTAGATTCGTCTAAGGTCGTTGTAATATTTAGTCATATTATTGAAACATATTTATTAGAGTTCTTAAGTGATATAATACATCAAAGGAGACACAGATCTATTCATCTCTATCATTGTGTAGAAATAAACTGTTTCAAATTCTTCTCTCTAACTCTATAATCATAAAATAATCTGGAATATATATCGTACTACTCTATTGTGCATAAGTACTCAGATTGTTTATATTCTCATTCACGTTGTTTGGGTGCAGCCAATAAGAGTTATCTCATTCAGTATTCAGCGTGTGTATATGCATATAGAATGTCTCTTAAAATGACCCTTTGATCATATAAAATCAAAATATAAATTCATTCTCTCGTCATCCTTCGGTCGTCTCTCTGCTCTGTCGCTCATCTCATACCGTTCGTCTGTCTGGTCTCTTCTCTCTATCCTCCATCCCAGGCTATCTCTACTAATTACATCATCCTCTTTCGTCGCTCTACTCTACTTTGCTATCGAGATTAAAAGATTGGTAAACAGTAAATCAAACGAATGATGTACTTTGGCTCATGTTTTATTCCTGATGATCGCATTGCTTATTGCACAAGTAGTTTGTCAGGTAGCCGCGATATGAAGAAAAGAGTATATTCCCTCACTTCTTCTGTTTCGTGTGGTAGAGCAAAGAGAAATGTGATATATTTGCTCGGTATAAGTCAGTATAGCGTAGTGAGATTCAACAAGATACATACATGAATGTCACATCGTCTTGTTTTATCTCTATAGATTAAAGCCTGCACTCACTCATTGCAGTTGGGCAACAACACAGCATACAACATCTCAATACACCTGCTGATTTATCGTATGGCTCCCTCCAATTATATAAATATTAGGCACCCTACTCAAATTAACGATATAAATAGATTGATGTTTATCATTACCTTATGTTGATATATAACTATTGACAGCAGTTACTATTTACAACATCATACCACTCTCTGATACGATACTCAAAGCGGAGGTGGCCCATGTCTTTTCTTGGTCTCTATCATGTAATATCTAACACTCTCCAATAATATTAGCATTGTGATTTAATCAATTGTGCAAAGGTCTGTATATTTTATTCATTTTTCGTTTTTTAAACTGTAAAATGTTTACGCAGATATATTAATGTATAATGACGATATATAGCTTGAGAATTGTCTCTACTGACACACATCCTACGCTGAAAGCATATCATACCTAGAAAATAATAAATATGGCATTTATTCTACTCATCACACTGATATGCGAATATTACTATGTGCAATAATATCCATTTATTCTCATAACTCGTTATTTTATGATATTAATCTAATCGATATATCGGATATCTATATCTCATATGATATTCGATATATATATTTAATATATATATATATATATATATATATATTAATATATTAATATTATATATAATTAATATATATATATTAATATAATTATATTATATAGTATATATATATATTATATAATATATATATATATTATATATATATATATTATATATATATATATATATATATTATTAATATATATATTATATATATATATATATTATATATATATATTAAAGTTGCTACTATATGACTTTATGATAGTCATTAATATATATATATATATTATTAATATATATATATATATTAATATATATTAATTATATATATATATATATTCAATATATATTACAATAAAAAAGTAATTTACTCAAAATATATTAAATGCTCCTTGCCAAATAAGGCTCAATAAAGCACAACACTTATTGTAAGTTAGCCAAACTGTACTCTAGTTTCTTACTCATACATAAAGTTTTACACAATACAAGTTATGTGCAAATGATAGTAACTCGTTGAGATCGAGTACTATAGTACTGTTCAAAGATACAAATGTAACGATTTGACATTTAACTCATTATTATATAATATATATTTATATATATATTATTATTGTGTAATCTATCAATAAATGTTTTCCCATTTGAACATTGAATGAGATTATTCGCGATATTTGGACGCCGTACGCAAAATATCACCTGATAATGCAATTCGTTGAGCGAGCAGAAACTACTAGCTGCCCAAAATTACTAAACTCATGGATTTGGGTTTATGTTTTTTGGTATATCACTAACGACGAAATACCCTCAGTGGTTGTGTCCGCCCTCGATGTCAGGTAGTCGGGGGGTCTCTCGGCCTCTAAGGTGGACTACGGAGGGACTAATCCCCCCTCCGGCGATGGTCATCCGGATACTCACTCTTCTGTGTGGTCTTGTGGGAATCTCTTTCTTCTTGTTCTGCGGTTTTTTTTCCTCTGCGTCGTTTTTATTGCGTGCTTTCGCTCTTTCCTTTTCTCGTACTACTCCTTCTTGGTGCCGTGCTCTGACTACCATCGTCTCCCCTCTCTCTGCTCTCTCTCTCTCACCATCGGCTGATTATCTCGATAGCCCCCCTATAAGGTATAAATATAACTCCTCATTTTATATGAGGGCTCACGTTTTGTGACTTCACTGTTCCATAATAAAGAGCCCTAAACTTTAACTGTATAATCAATCTCATGTGATCTCTAGTAAAACTTAGTCACTCATCATAACTAGCCTAAAACTAGCCATATATAGTATATATAATATATATTATATATATTATATATATATAATATTATATTTAATATATAAAATTTAATATAATTATAGATTATTATGGTAGGTCTTTGTCTTCACCAAAACAAACTGTGTCTAATTATGTGTATAATTGAATATTGGAAAGTACATTTTAGTTAAAATCAGAGCTATAAATTAATCTATATATAATAATATCTCTCTTTAAAATTTAAAAATACTAATTATTATATATTCATTGCAGGCCGTTATTAATTCATATAGCTACTTGATAATATAATCACTCGACGAAAAAGTAACTCTCAATTATATTATATAACATTTTTTATACTATATAATATATATGGTCTTATAAGCCTTATATATAATAAGTCTTATGTCTTATATGTCTTATATATTATTTAGTATAGTTTCATAATAATAATTGCCTAATATTGTGATTTATTTTTTATATTTTAAAATTTATATATATAATATATATGAAGATAATATAATATTTGTAGTGAATATTTTGATTTCTTATTATGATTATTATCAACCTACTCTCTTATCTCTCTATATACACTAATCTATCTTACTCACTCTCTCTACTCTTCTCTCTCTCTCTCTCTTTCATTTCTTTCTCATTCTATATATATATAGTATATAATTATAGTTAATATATATATATATATGTAATATAATTCATATATATATAAATATTTAAATATATTATACTTCTCACATGTGAGTTTGACATTTTTGGATACTCACGGCTTGAAAAAATACTAAATAATTTCAATAAATAGTTATTCACTGTGATATGATAAACTTTTTTTAAGCACCGACTAATTAATCTAGAAATACAGCGGAATTAATTGATTTACTTTTTTAGGGTTATTTTATTTGACTTGCTTTATGATTACAAACGAGTATTTCAAATTTTCTCAACATATATTTAAACACAGTATAAATAAATAATATAAAGAACGTTATTGCTAATTCATCAAAATTACCATATCAGGCGCAAAAATATATAGTTACCGGCACATAACCCTATGTATTAGTAATAAGCTAGTAAAATAATATATAAATATCCATATGCATAGCCCATTTCTCGGGACCCTTGTATGCCGATTCTTATATTAATTAATATTCAGATATTATTGCTTAATATAGAATAAATATACTATATACAGTAATTTTACTCACTTCCCTATACCAAACATAACCAATAATATAATATAATATTACTTATTATTAATATTATAATATATATAATTAAATTAATATATACTTATATATATATATAATATATATATATAAATTATATATTAATATATATATATATTTAATATATAATAATATATATATATATAATATAATAATATTTAATATAAATTATATCGAGTATCGTAGTAGAATATTGATATTATATCAATATAGAATATCGATATCGATAGAATATCATAGGTGTATCGATATAATATTAAATTATATCGATATATCGAAAGTCAGACAGAAACTTATAAGTATAGCCCATATATAGTAATATATATATATTATATATATATATTAATATATTATATTATATAATATTAATTATAATTATAATATTATATATAATTATATATAATTATATATATATATATTATAATATATATATAATATTATATAATATATAATAATATATTAATATATATATATGTCTAAGTATTACTATTCTATATAATAGTGCAAAGATTTAATGATGACACATTAATGATATAATTATTAACTATGTATATCACTCGAAATAAGCTCATGTATTTGAATACATAACACCAATAGAAGTTCTTGGCGTTCAGCTCTGAGTCTTATTTTATTTTCACTGTCCGTCATCGTCACTGCAATCACATAGTAGTTCGCATAGTATCGTATTATACGCTTTGACATAACTCCATGGACAAAATGGTTGAGAGTAAGTCTAATAAGGGTTAAGTATTTACGTTCCTTGCTTATAGGTGGTTATGTTCTTCTAGTTCTAAATTGTAGTTAGGGGCATGTGAGTTGGTTATGTGAATTAGCGATTATATTTAAACTTATTTAATAAATAATATTGTAGTATTGGACGAATAATACTCGGAATTCTATTAACAAAGTATAAATACAAAAGTAATATAAATATATAACCAATTAGGATTAAAATAGCATTTCTTAAATATGAAGTCTTTACCTGTAACTTGCTGGAATGAAATCTGATATGATAGTGAATGACGCATATCTAGTAAATCATCATATTGGAGTTCTTCTATAATAATCTAAGGGTATATATATATTATGGATTATAAAGTGTCATTCACCTCCAGTGATAATATATACTAACATAATAACATCTATACAATATAACATTCAATTGATAATGAATATCTGAATACGTGATGATTATGACAATAAACAATCAATTAGCATACTCATACAAGAAGACTCAGGGATCATCTATTACATGCAAGTGAAATACTCAACTAGGTAATATTATATATAGCAATAATATTAAATATACTAAATATATTTATAGTTTAAATTCAGAAAATGGAAACTATCTTAACTATTTAATGGTATAATGAATACTGGTGTGATTTCGTATCAGACTTATCTCTTTCAGTAGTTTATCTCGTATAATATAATAAGTATTATAGATAGTGAAAGATCTCTTCAAAAGTATTTCACTACCAACTACTCAACTTGTGCATCTTGCGTGCGTTAAATTCATATAATTTAACAACTTCATGGTGTATCCATATTAAAGAAGAACGCCAACTCTTACTATGTAGGTAGATCTATCAAAATCATGTGAACCCCTAGAAGGTAGAAAGTACATAGATAATACTTTGACCAATAACATAAGTACTTTAGTATTATTAGTTTATCAATATTATTCGTCATTTAATGTAAATGGAATTGTAATTCGTAATAGTCGAAAAGGATAAGTAACCCTATTCATCATCTACCTCTACCCTCACAAAAAACATAATAGAAAAATGTCATTTCATAAATTAACTATCTTATTATTATTAGCATTACTCATTTAAAAATTGGCAAATATAATACCTAGCCATCATCTAAATTATAATAATATTATCTTATGATTTTTCTATATATTTTAAGAAAAGAAGTATATTAGAACTTAATACTGTCATAATTTACATTTATATTCTGTATATCTTGTTAATTTAAATAATATATTTACTTAAGAGAATATCTTTCAGTATACTTGAATATACTTTGGATATATACTTTAAATATAAAAACGCTTACAAGTATAAGCAATAAATAGAATTTTATGTTAATTTTATTATACTGAATAATGATAGCTCATTGAAATAGATAACTTATTTATATATATATATATAAATATTTACCTAGTGATATTTAATTTAGTGAGAAAAATTCTATATAATTTAGTAACAGTAAGACCATAAGACATGTAAAATAGGTACTTTTGATTTATAAAAATAAATATATATTTTGCACATATTATATATACTTAACAAGTAATCTACATTTAGATTTGCTTTTTACACATAATAAATGTACAATATAAAGCATTCTATTTTTGTTAAATGTAAACGCATATTAAAAATTAACAATATATATATCACATATATCATATATAGTTATATATATATATATATCATATAATATATATATAGTATATATTATCATTATATATTAATATTATATAGTATTATTAATATATATATATCTATATTAATATATATTTCAGTTATATTTAATATAATATATAACTATACTATATATATATATATATATATATAATAATATATAATATAAATATATATAATATAACATAATATATTAATATGTATTATCATATATATATTATTAATTATATAAGGATTAAAGTACAAGTATCTATTATTATTAATATATATATATACTAATATATTAATAATATATATTATATATATTAATATATATATATATATTATATATATTAATATATAATATATATATTATATATTATATTAAATATAGTATATAAATATATAATTAATAATATATATATATATTATATTTTTCATATATATAATAGGTAATTTACCATATATATTAATATATATAATATATATATATATACTATATATATTAATATATTAATATATATATATTATATAATATTATACTTACTTATATATATATATATATTATAGTGATTATTGTTATGTTTGTATGTATCACATAAACTCACTTTTCAATCATATATGTAATATAATTTACTGTATTTCTTGTAAAACAACAATAAATCCTTTTTATGACTTATTAATTAAGTTATATTACCAAACATATATGACATCCTTCAATAATTAATACATAATTATAATATTATATATATACTATTATATATATATTATAATATATTAATAATATATATATAATCTACATTACTATATATATATATATATAATTCATATTATATATATTATTAATATAATAAAGATATATAATATACCGTTTAATATAACTATAAATAATATATGATTATACTATATATATATAGATATATTATATCACACGAATAAAAAATAAAATTGCGTTAGAGGGGAGAAATAAGTGGCGGTTATCATTTTAGTTATTATGTAGATTTGAGTCTGTAGTAGTAGTGTGTCAAATACTTATATCCATCAGTAGCAGTTCATTGATAGTAAGGCCAGGTATCGTAATTTACCAGCAGGTAGGTGAGTGAAATAATTTAGATAGTATGTTATTTATATTAAATATATATACTATATATATATATATATGATATATATATATATATATATATTAATAATGATTAATATATATATATATATATAATAATATCATAAATATTATATATATAATATATATTATATTAATATAATATATATTTAATATATCTAATTTTATATATTATATATAATATATTAATATAATTACAGTATAGACTAACTGAAATCCATGTTTATCCCTAGTTCACGCTCTAGGCGAAATATTATGTACTTTAACTTTCAGGAAAACAAATAATTATATTAATTCCTACTTTTCTACTGTTATTGTATTAATAGAAGAGAATACGAACTCAGCTTGTTATATATCTATTATATGTTGATATTGTGCTAAAGTTATGGCTAACTGACCACCACTAGGTGATCCACTCATAGTGTATAATGCTGTCCTTAATGTGGAGGTGTCTATATTATTGGTATATATATAAATATATATTATTAATAACAGACGTCATTTAATAATAATAATAAACTCTTGGTAGTGTCAGGGATAAATGAATAATATTCAGTTCATATACTATATATATAACCTAAGATAAAATACAATTATTCTATACTGATCGTTTTTGTGTGTTCGAAGTAACATTATAATAAAAAGATGTAATTAAAACATAAATAAAATAAATAAATAAATAAAAATAATGAAAAAAGAATAATTGTATTTGTTGAATGCATTTCAATTTTACTGTTAGTAAGGTGTAAGAGAATAATATAGGACGTTACTTATTATTGATAAGTGAGGATATAAATTCAGTAATCAAACTATTATAGTGGGTAGCCTTTTAAGAAAGGTTAAAGTTCTAAAATGGAATCAACATATTAGAGTATATAGGAAAAACGTGACGAACCGTGATGTGTAAATGGGGTTCAGTTGAGGACAATCAATAAAGGATAAGAATATTAGACTATATATAGTGAAAACATAGATTCTACTAGGGATATATAGGCATATATTACTATATGGTGACGGTCAAAATATATTTGCAGAAGGGAGGAGTGATCCTCACGTGACTATGTTGTAGTGACTCTTATAGTAATTTAATTAGATTGTTAGTATGGCCTCAATGCTGGATTAAGAGTGGGTATGACGTAGATAATAATTACTCATTATCGTAGCAAACGATTTCGTCTAGTGTAATAGGTAATAGTGACCATCTCTATAACCATTATCGGCTTTTAAGATTATGTCACTTTCGTCCCTCATTCGTCGATCATATTCGATCTAAGACCTCCTGCCTATTATAGATACTGGAAGCCTTTCTTCAGAGAGCAGGATAACTTATCAGTTGCATGAAATATTATATATCATACTAATATTACTATATATATATATATCATATAATATAGTATATATATTATATATATATATATTATACACCTTCATTTTTATAAATAGGTAATAAAACTAATGTGTATAACTTTACCTAATTGTGATACACAAAGTCCCGTATATATTTCATAGACGGTAAATGCATAATACA
>JABUQX010037841.1:2500-20513 GCA_015478945.1 Trachelipus rathkii
TTAAGCTAGTTGCATATGTAAATCTTGAGATTTGACACTCTGTCCATTGACTATTCGTGTTGTGCGACGTGTTGGACAGTTCACCAGCAACAAACCTGCTATCTTTATGTGAGTTGTGAATGACTGTGCTATATACTCTGTATTTGCAGCTTCAAATGCATTATAAATGTTGTTTAATTCACTTTGTCTTATTATTTTTAGTACAAATGTAAAACGGATTAATTTCTAAATAAGAAGCCTAGCCATGGTGAGTGTAAGTAAATCCGATAGCGAGACAGCTTCAGGGGAAATAAATCCCAATATTTGGCAAATACGATGATAGCTATTTAAACTTTGGGTTCTCTTAGAGACAGAATAAAAAAGGAAATCAGCCCTCCCTCCGTCTTTGGCATGTTGATATAAAATTTCAAACGAATCAATGACTCCAAGCTAGCAAAATAGACATTCGAAAACCAAACGAGCAAATCTTCTAGGAGCAAGATTCATCTTATTGTCAGAGAAACAAAGTACATTTGAAAAATAATAGAATAATTTCTGCGTGGTGCAGTGCAGTGCAATACGACCTTGAAAATCATATACTCATTCCTGAAAATTAACGCTGAAAATTTTTGTACCTCTATCAGAGAAGTATTTTCTTCAGTAACTTAAATTTTTTTGTTAATTTGAATAAAATTTTCAACATCCTACTAATATGAATTAGAAATTTTTTCACTTACTAATAATTATTGCAAAAAGAGAAACTATTCAAAGCCTTGCGGAAGATATAAGTCTGTTTAACGAAAATACTTCACTACGTTATAGAAATCACCAAAGCACATCTAGCTCACGTCTAACAAAACGTGATTTATTAAACAAGGTAAGCAGTAGTTTTTAACTTTTTTCTTAAAGTTAAAATTAAAACGTAAACTATTTTAACCTTGGAGGCGAAGAACTCGGGTTAATTTTTATTTGATCTGCAGTGAGCAGCGAAAATAAAACGCTTGAAAGTCCACTGATTGAGGGTGATTTTAACCAAAGAAACTTTGGTTTGAGAATATCTAAGACTAAATTTTGATGGTCCAAAGCTATGATGGTATTGGTATTAATATTAAGGACTTTATTTTCGTCAGTAGTTAAAGAGTATATTAAATTCCCTTTGATTGTGTAATGGATAATTTTGAGAAATATTCAGGCAGTTACAAATATATGTGAAGGGATCACATCTATGAAAGGGTTACATTTCCCTTCGAGCGTAATAATATTGTGACATTAAATAAGTTGGAGAATTGAAGTGATAATAATGTGTAATATTTTTATAATAGATTTTAAAATTATTTAAACCCTCATTGACTATATCCTCTTGAGTAAAATAATTTCAGTGAAGACATAGTGAATACGTTAAAATTTGGATTTCCGCTTTTTTTTTTCTCTTAATAAGGTAAAAAAACATAAATGTTACAGTCCTCTGTCATAGTTGTAAAACCAAATCCTCGTGTTATTGGTTTTAATCAATAAAATAATAAACCAAAAATTATTATTTTTATAATAGTAAATTAAAGTATATAACTCTGACCTGAAAAAATTACATTAATTGAAGAATAGTGAAGTTATATGAAATATTACTCGACATTGTCTCTTTTTCGAAAAAAAATGTTATCAGATTTAGGAGATTCCGATTAAATTTTTCCTTTTCTTCCTCTTTTACCGCCATTAAGATCATTATTCTTATAATAACATACAATTAGTGGAGTTATTCCTCTGTACTTCGTTTTTAGGGCCATCCCTAAGTTCAGGTCTTAGGAATTCAGTGATTTCTGTTAGATTCTATATCTTTCTATAGATTTCTTTCACTGCTCTGTGTTATTACATATTCTGTCGTTGGCTACAAATATTCTTTACCTCATAACCCCTGACTTAGGAGGCCTGAAATTGAGACCTAGGAGCCTGGAGTGGGGCGGAATCGGAATTATTATTAGTAAAAGTCTATGTAGGATTTTTTTAACAAATCTTATTGCAGAGGTATTCTTCCCTGTAACTTTTTTTTTCCTAAGTAGATGCGACTACATCTTAATTTTTCTAATCTATTCTTTAACACTATTCCATTTTTTTTTCATGAGATATCTTATCCTGTTGTTTTCATAATTATAAATCTGTTATATCTCATTTATTTTATCTCTCTAGTTCTCGTAGCTCAGTTAATTGTACATCAATTACCTCTTATTTTATTATATGAAAATCTTTCTAATAAGTTACCTAATTCCCTAACAGTGAAATTTTCTTTTTTCTACTTTATTTATGAATATCTATCCTTCATCGATTTCTTGACAGTATTGTTTTTATTATTCTGTATTACATTTTTTAAGTCATAATAACTCTTCTTATTCTTGAGAATTTTCTTTGTCCGTGATTAGTGCGTAAAAAAGTCCATAAGAATTCACGTTTTTTTTCCGGGGGGGGGCTCCTTTCTTTTTTCTTCTCTCTTTTTTTTTTTCTTTATTTTCATTTTTCTTTTTTTATCTTTTTTTTCAGCTAGGTTTGAATAATCTGAGTTTGGTGTGAATTTACGTTTTTCAGTCTTTTGTGTGAGATGGTGTTAAGATATGTCATCGTAGTATTCTCTATGCATTATGAGATTGTAATAAATTCGTACTCTTATTCTGTTAACTAAACTAGACTTTTTCTAGCTTTGTGGCATGGTATTGAATATAAAAGGGAGGATTTGAATGTGGGGGTACTGGGGGGTTAGGTACAGTATCTAAGTGTCTTTCTGTGTTCTCATTTATTCATGTTAACTTTTCCCTGAGTTATTTTATACATATTGTTCATTCTCTATCTCTTTGTGTCATGGATTATAGGTCTTACATGTCTTCAGTATTACTTGAGAAAATTATAGGTATGACATTTCGCACATCATAACTTATTTTTGTTGATGCCTATTGGGATTTGTGACGGCCTTTCTTTCAATATCTTGTATCGGACCCCAGTATAATTGAAGTGAGACCGCAATTTGTTTTCTAGAAAATTACGATAGGGTGTTTTTATTTCGTCAGGGTTGGCATCACACAGCTACCTATTCTATTCATCTTATTTGTGTATTTGCTTCTTTCTGCGCGAGTAGGTCGACAGGCCGTTACCCATTAGTGTCGTCCTTTCACCTCTTCGTCTTCTGCCACTCGCTTTCTCACTTTCGTACTTAGGAGATCATCTTTCAGCCCACCTTCCGCCTAGGGCTTCTTCACGGGTTTCTCATATGTCCGAACCCTTTGCCACCCGCATTATGCCATCATAGTATAGGGCTCTGTGCTGCCGCCCGCCTCGTACTTTTGCGTTGGGTGATCCCTTGTGCGTCTCGCTTTCCTTCCTCCTCCTCTGCCTTTCCTCCCTTTTCCCATTGCCGTTTCCGTCTACAACCAGTTCTACCCATATGCCTAACCATATTCAGACAACGTCCTTATTATAATGCCTAAAGTACCTACGATGCTTTTTACACGTTCGGCTATCCCTCAACACGTTTGTCACCGGTTTTACACTTGCGCCTTGTCCATCCGGTCATAGCATTCGCAGTTTAATAACTACGGTGACAACTGAATTTTACGTAACTATTGTATTAAATCCTTCCTATAAACTGTCTAAGTCTAACAAAAATACGCTTACATCCCCAATAGACTTATTGGTGTGCTCCGTCTTGTTCGGTTTTTCGTAATGGTCGCTGCAGTTTTGTTTCTTTCTCAGTCACTGTGTCCACTTATTTGTGGTGTAATTATGTTCCTTATCCCTTTAGGTTTTCACACCTAAAAATAACAAAATAACGCTACGTTATATCCTACCTTTCAGTTCGGTCTCGATGCCTTCCACTTTTTTTCGTGCCTTTATTCCGTTCCCGTGGTACTCGCTCTGTTGGCCCCGTTAGTGATCCACTGTGAGACCTAGGAATCTTGCCGGTTTGTTTTTGCTAAAAGGACTCCGTCCAGCATCCGCTAGCTTTTCGAGTTCCCCTATGATCAACGGATTACTGATTGATATCTGATATCATTATCTTTTATTACACTCCTGCACTATTATTCTATTTTTTTTTGGGGTGATGCCGTTTTCTGCACTTTTTTTGCACATGCGTCCTCTTTTGTCCCTCATTTACTGGGGGGGCCATAGCCCCCTGGACAATCCTCTAGGACCCAAATTAACCGTTCACTGTTCTTTTTCCAGTTCGCTATATATCGTTCTTATCTCATCGAATCATGTTCATCTCTATCGTTCTATTCGTTTACGATTCATGTTCATATCTTTTTATGCACTACAATTACTTTACGTACTACTCATAAAATTGCCTGTAATCGATTCAAACTGCTTAGTATATTCCTTACACATTCATGTTAGGTCATTCTACTTGCCTCTTCTTCCTGTGCTTATCACTTCTTGAATCATGTAGAAATCATGCTAACCCGATATATAAACATGTAGATACAAATTACAGAATTTTGCCGGCGTAGTATTCGTTGATTTGCAATTGTATAATTATATTTTCATAACATATCTACGTAATTTGCTTTAAATCTAATGTTCTTCTAAATCGTATATAAACTCTCATCACATCTCATAAGTTGATTCCAATTATATATTGTAATAAAAAGCCATTTTACTATTCGTTTATCTTTTTTTTATTTTAATTTACTGTTTATTCTCCAAAAACGCACGTGCTCTCCATTAGAACGCATGCATACATAAATTTTTTGTAAACAATTAACCGGTCGATTTAATTGCCTCCCGAAATTCATCTTCGCCTAATCAATAATCTAAGAGCGGCTTTCACAAAATTAGAGGTTCGGAACCTCGGAAATGAGAAAACGCCTATATATCACTGTATATATATATCTAATCCGATTCTGATTTTATCTAGAAGTAAATCAAAAAAAAATTCACAATGATATTATATATGTCTTTTATTATGTAACATTCTTTTAAAGGAAGTAGTGACTAAAACTTGCCTATATATTAAATATATTATCATATATATATATACTATCTATTATATATAAAAATATATCTCTTCATATTATATAATAATAAACTTATATATATTTATTTATTATTACTTCTATCATATATATATTTCTATATATTTATATGTTATATATATTATACTCAATCATAAATATTCATTATTAATATTATATCTATCTATTACTAATATATATATATTACTATATTATAGTTTTATATGAGTTTATTTATTTATTACTTCTATCTATTACTTTAAATTAATATTACTATTATATTCTTTTGATTATCAAATTTAGTAAAGTTTATGAAGTTAAAGTAAATTTTCCTTAACATACCGTCATATTATCATCTATTTCTCTTCTATTATTTATTAACTTTATTATTTTTAACCAATAGATTATATCTATAATTTTGTTAGATTAATAACGTTTATTTCCATATTTTGTTTTCTCGCCTGTAATTCATTTAACCCCATTGAGCAAGGCCGCATATGTTTTATCACGCGCCATTCCTCCTATTCTTTGATTCATATTTATTATTTATATAAAAAAACAAGGCTTGAATAAGATATGATCTGTGTGACACTATCCCGTCGATCTTAAAAGTTAGTATTTGTTTTTATAAAGCAATCATCTAACATTGTTTAAACCATATAAGAAGTGCTAAGTTCACTTAAATTTGCCTATAATTTACTTATAATATCCCAACCCTAGTTATGTTGAAGTGATAAACTATTATGAAGAATACTTTTCCCTGTTTAAATAACTGTAAATTACCCTACATTTATAGATTAAAAAATAAAGTACAGTGCAATATCGTTCTGAAAGTGCAATTAATTTTTGAATACTAAACCCATCCATATCATTAATTATGCTCCTTCTTTGTGATTCAATGCATAAAGGATTCATCATTGTAATTAATGATTTCATATATTATTTTCGGAGTGTAAGAGCCTAGGCCAGGTAAACCTGTTTTGGGTATATTAACATGGTCATGGATCCTGCATGCATATATCATAAAGTTTGCCCTTTGATTATTTATAAGTGTAAGTACACTTTATATTTATACTTTTATTTAAGTGTATTTAATCCTAGTTTATTATTTTTTAAATATTTTTTTCCACCCAAAATGTATAATGTTTCAAAATTTTTTGTGGTTTGCGTATTATTTATAACTTTAGACAAATAGTTAACATAATTATTTCATTAATTATTTTCAAAAATTAAATTTTCAACTTCAGAATAAGTTTCTAATTTCTTCTGTGTCGAGAATTTTATCGGTATTGTTTCATTTGAAAATAGATCGAATAATTTTTTTCGAATATTCGATAGTGGGAGCTGATATTGCCCTGTTCAATATTTGTATCAACGAGTATGTATCGATATATCGATTACATATTCATATTATAATTATTCAAGAAAGGCTATTTAAATTAAGTGTGAATTTTGTCAATTGAGAAATGGATATTTATAGCATTCTAGTGTAATATATTATAATAAAGTGATAGTGTTAGTAATTGGTGGAATGGGATTAGTTTATAATAATTCTATATTATTAAACGCAAATTTAATGCTAACATTTAGAAAATTAAGTTTGTTTCATCAAGCAACGTACAACCTAACGTGCGAATAGGCTATACACGCTATTGTAACAAATTTCATAAAGTATGCCTTATTTAATCTGATTATGGAAATTTCATTTTATTTGGTTAAGAAAATATTAATATTATAGTTCTGTATATGTAATTAAATTCTGCTAAACATAACTAGAATGTTAATTATATGGCCTAAGTTTGATATACCTAATTCAAAATTATGTGGACCTTAACTGATGTAAGAAGCTCATTGCCTTAAGCTCTTGTAAGCTTCTTGTTAAAGCTTTTCGATAAGAAAAAGAGCTATTTTTTGATTATAATAAATTCTAATTATTATAAATTAAAAGATTAATCTGCTTTTGGATAATGGTGAAATATAAATTAATCGCAGCCTCTAACTTATAGAGCTGTTAAATACTGATATTGATAGAAAGAAGTCTAATTCTCTTTAACAAAGTTTGGATGAAGAGATTTGTCATTACGTTATCTGTTGTCATGATAATAATGTATGAATAAATTTTAGATCCTTCTTAATGTTTAAATTCTGAGCTCTTTGAAGCGTCAAGTATGATTACCTAAATTTTGAGTTGTCAAGCTTGATGTTATTGCCCTTTTGAAAAATATTTTCCTAAGCAAATTGGAAAAATAAATGAACAGAGTGTGTTTCAAGCTTTATCATTTTTGACTTTATAAATATAATACAGGTATCAACGTGAATGATTGTGTAAGTATCTACTGCCTCATTTGCAGTGTGAAGTATCTGATGGATTGGGAAAAAATACTTATGCTTTTTTATTTCCATATTCCTTAATAAATTTAATAATTTAATCGGTAATAGGAGTAATTTAACCAATTCAGTTAAAGCTAAAGCTTATTTAATTATGTTTTTTTAAGAATTATGCTACTTCCTTAAAGTAGTAAGCAATCGCTGTTCTATTTACAGATGAAAATATGAAATAGCCTTTCAGGTTATTAAATACGAAACGAATTTCTTGAATATAGGCCCATTTTTCATAAATTAATTGAAAAATCATAATATAATACATATTTCTAGATCTTAAGGTTGATAAGAAGGCCTATGAATGAAGTGTCTTTAATTGAATCATTCGAACAGTGTTATATAAATGTAGACTTTAGTGTCTAATGATTTATGAACTTAACAGAGGTTATGATAGTAGACCCTTTTTAGAAGTCTCGATATTCAGACCTGGTAGAAGTTCTATCTCTGTAGTAATATACACATTGATGTTCAAAATAATTGGTAATACATGTTAAGCAATTCTTTAAATACAACTAAAATGTCAAATAAGTTATCCTAACTTTGGTACAATTGTTTGATCATTTTTATAATTGAGGTTTATTATACTTACATCCTTGGTCTCTGAAATGCCTTGATGCTGATCTACTCAAAGCTAACAGTAAATAAATTTTTCCAAGGCTCACTAAACGCTCCTAATCTAGTACCTTTCAAAATTTTAAAACTGTAAATAATAGGAAAGTAATAAAAATGTATGTATAATAAAATAGAAACTCAAACTTTACAAACCCTATCCAGATTTGTAAGCTATGTCAATGAAAAAAACTCAATCCTCTCTATTTAATGGTGACTAAGTACACTTCCAAACAGTGGCCTCAGCGTATAAAACGTGCCAAAGAGCTAAACATAACGTGTCATCATTGTGGAGGTTTGGGTCATGTGGCCTGACAAAATGTTTTATGGCTATTAAAAACTGAAATTATAGGCATTTAACTTGTTCTTACAAAGTGTAAAGCTAATTCCCCATATAACAGCTTTTTATTGTCCCCAATGATAATCCCAAATGGATGCAAAATGAGTCTGTGTTAAGCTCCTTACATGTATGAAGTTTTCCAACAAAATGTGGATAAAGTGTATTTGTTGCCAACAATTTTGAATGTTACATACTGACTAAGCAAACAACAAAGGTTACAGTAACGGAGGAGCAAATAGATAATTGTAGTTCCAATCGCTCTACATAATCTAAGAAATAGCCGATGAGCAGGTTTAATATAATAATTTTGATAATTTACATAATATAGTAGTAACAATGATTTTCAAACTTTCATTGGTGCAAAACAGCCAGAATTTTTTTCAAGCAATTGTTATGGGTTTTACTTTTAATGATTCGGCGAAGAGTTTTTAGCATGCCTTTCCTCATTGACACTTGATTTATTTAAAATTAATTAGAATCACGGCATGAATAACCATCGGATTGAAAATTTACAGAAAAATGGTAATTTCCTTATAGCGATTCTTTTCCTTTTAATGACCGTGGAGGGAGTACCACTGATATGTTTGACCATAGATTGTTTTATTAGGCACAAGGATGATAACATTCAATTTCTTCCTTCTTTTAAATTTTAAGTTAATACTAATGTCCTGGTAAGTTTGTGTTTAAAATTGCCAAATCAAGGTTTTACCTATAGGTAATGTTCATACAAAATTTCTGTTAACCAGCAAATCAAGATCATAAGAAGAAGTAAAGCCGAATACTTCGTCAATCTCCCATTGATAGAAAAGGAGAGAGTCTGCTTTAGGTAAATGAGAACTCATCTGTAAATTTTGATTTAAATCCTATTAAAAGTTATTTTCACACGCCTTTTGATAATATTCTATGATGATTCTGAAGTAGAACATGGACTTGAATATTTGTTGTCCATGGAGAGTGTTGGTATTCCTACTAAAGAGGAAAATGATCTGGCCTCTTATGATGAGATCATGATTAAAAAATTTAAGAATGATATTTCTTTACAGGATGGCAATTATTATGTCAAACTTCCTTGGATAGAAGAAAAAATTAAAAATGTTGCTTCAAATTTTGATATTTCTTTGAGAGTATTAAATAGAGTCTATTCTTCTCTTAAGCAAAAAGACTTGATAGAAAGTTATAATAATTATTTTTTCTCAAGTATTGCCAAGATAAATATAATTGAAAATTGTAAATATTCCTCAAATTTAAGAGATGTTGTATTATATATTTATACCCTCACAGAACCCTTACTAATAAGAAGTGAAGCGATCTGAAAAACTAAGATAAGAGCTGGATCTTTAATTGCTTCTTTTTAAAACTATCTAGATATAATAGAATTTATGGATATTGAAGGTAATTTTAATGCGGTTATAGTATAAAATGATTCTAAATATATTAGAAAAGTACTTTCTAGAAATTTAGAAACTAATACATTATGTTCATCACTAAGTGACATTAAACAAGCCTTTTTGTCTATCAAATTAAGAGACGAATATGACAAGAACATTCTCGTTTTTTTATGGTATCCAGAATGAACTGAAATTAATCTCTCTTCAGGTTTTAAGAACTTTACTGTTCGGTTAGACATTGTGGCGTCCGCCGGTTGTCATTCGTCAGCATTATATAATGAACATCACATGTAAAAAGTTCCCTGATGATCAGTGTATGGATAGCTTGTCTTCTAATAATTGTCTTTGTACAGACAACATGATTTATGTAATTACCACCAGGCAATATTGCAAAACGAATTTGGAAAAGTTGTACCATCGTTACTTTTGACATAGAATGAACCAGGGTGGGTTGCTAAACTTCAGCTCTTGGAATAGTACAATTGGTGCAGCAATTGTGTGAAGAGTAAAACGAGAATGGATGGTAGGGCCCTATGTGGCATTGATGAGTATGTAAAAGGTGCTTGGGTATATAATGCAAATTTAAACGAAAGATTTCTTGATGCTGCATGTGTCGTCCAGTAAGTTTATAGGAGCTCGTTGTAGTACAAACGACAGATCACTCTTCTGGAAACTGTCCAAGTTGTTTGAATCCTTTAGGACTACACATAACCTATTACCGTAAGAGGAAGTTGTAATGAGAAGTGGTTGGGAAAGCTAAAAAAGAATGGGATAAAATTACCTGGGGAAATGTTGACTGTATGGGGTAAACTGAAGGAGGATTTTAAATGAATTGAGTAAGATTGAATTTCCACGTCAAGTTGTGAATGAAGGTGAATCCTATGGTCTGAATATATTTTGTGACAGGTCTGCTAAATGTTATGGGTTTGTTGCATAATAGTTCAAGTGAAGGAAAAATAACCTTTTGTTTGCCAAGGCCAAAGTAACACCCTGTTAAAAGAAGACCTATAGATATTCCAACCTTAGAACTATTAGGAGTCCTTTTAGCTTTAAAATGCATTATAATGGTATTGTTGACATTTTACATCATTTTTGATATGTAAATGAATTACGGTGTGGCACCTCAGCAAAGTAGTCTTAAATTGGGCTTTTGACAGGTTGAAGACCCAAGGTCAAGGCCTACGTAATGTTAATAACAGGTTAAAAGAAATGTATTTACTTTATAAAAATGAAATAAATCTTAAATCTACAACTAAATTATTTTTTAACTATCGTGCAAACTGCTCAAAACTCAGCAGACCTTTTGAACGCAGGGGGTTTAACTTTTAAACAATTCGAAAAAAAATTTTAAATATGTGGAACCGATGGTCATGAAGTGGCTTTGTAATGGATCTGGAGAGGTGCCAAAATTTCCAAATGCTTTCACTTTCTCCAAGAATCTAGTATTTTGCTACATTAAATTTTAATACTGAATAATATTAATAATAAAACATAATAATATTGATGAAATTGGAAATAAATAAATTTAGTAACTTTGAAAAAAGTAATAAATATAACTAGTTATTTGTTTATGTTTCTAAGCAAATTACTAAGAAGACCCTTGCAAAAAAAAGCTCTTAAATATTGTATCAAAAAAGTACAAAACTCTTCATATACTTAAAGAGAATTGCAATTTTTAAATCCGGATCAGAAAGGGTGCATATATCCTAACCTAGTTATCAACTTAAATTATTTTGGATGGTGATGAACATTTTCAAAGAATCAAAGGGTAGAATCATCTAAATGTACATACTTAATTATGATAATCAGAATATCCTATCCTTTTGTCAAGATACCACCACTTCAACGCACCTTAATTTAATTTTGACGTAGGTTTAATCTAAAGCCGCGCCTGTTAGATAGTACATTAAATTATATTTAAGAAACCCAAGGTTTCTGGATTCCCAAAGCCTCGCAATAGCATAAAAAAAAGGTCTTAAATCAGTGTATGTTATGCAAAAAAATAATTCATGTGCGTGCTTTTAAATATCCTAAGTGCACTGACATCCCTAAACATCATATGAATTTAGTAATGCCTTTTAATTCACAGGCATTGACTTTACTGGTTATATATTTGTGACTAATGAGACTACAGGTAAACTGGACAAGATGTTTATCCTATTATTCACATGTCTTAATGTAAGATCAATTCATTTAGAACTAGTCCCCTGACTATGGGTGTACAGAATTTTTTACTATAAGCTTTTCAAAGGTTTTGTAAGCCTATATACCAATCCCACGATTTCCTTTACTTCTGATAACGCTAGAACATTTGTGAAAGGGGCAGACATCTTGTCTAAGGCTCTGGGGTCCAATGAATTCAGAGATGAACTCAAAATTAACAATATTAAGCATATTCGTATTCCCAATTATTCAGCTTGGTGGGGGTCTTTTTATGAGCGTCCAAATACGGACGTCCCAAAATACGGGACTTTTGAAAGTTTGTATTAAAAGTTATTGGTCAGGAAGAGGTTAAACTTATTTCGAAACTTTTTAACAAACTTTGTCTTTTTATATAAGAAGATGCTATTAACAGCAGGCCCGTCACATATTAGATCAGAAAGCTAGTGATCTTGGAAATACCATAACTCCCTAATCATTCATTTCGTTGAATTGTAATATCTCTCTTATGTTAAGGATGCAAAATGAAAGAAGGTCTGGAAGGAACCTTGACAGGGGTTTCTTTATGAAAGCACTCTGGGATCGATACTTGCAAGTGCAAATTATATTAATGCCGTTTAAACAACTATGGGTATGAAAGCTTAACGCTATTAGATGCTAAGAGCTAATGACTGATATATATCAACATTTGTATATGACTTAAAATCAAAGTTAATGATATAGTGCTAATAAATAACCATTAAAGCCTCGTCCCTTCTGGATATGGTGGTCGGTTGCTCAAAGTCGTCCTGTTGGGGTGACTCCTGCCCGCTAGATGCAACGCAAACTCCAACCCCCCACACCCAAACATCACTCAACCTCGACTTTTGCGTGTATAGCGGGCAGGGCCTGAGAGCGGACTAGTCCGTTTCAGTGTGTGGGGGGACGCTTAACCCACCCTCCCATGTCGCTTCGGCCTGTTGTGCATTCGCTTCCCGAGCATCTCCTCTTTGGGGGGGCGGGAGCCAGCATTCCCACTCTGTCTTCTCTGCGTGTCGTCACGCGGAGACATTACCCAGTATCCCACAACTGGTGTGGGGGCCGCACGCTTTGCGCCCGCGTCGCTTTTCGTTCGTCCGCGGACCTACCACGCCCATCGCAGCTGGCTTTGTGGTCCAGTCCCCTTATTTACTTCCCTAAGCAATGCTCCAATGTCTCCCTCGACCCTGGTCGTGGCCCCCGCAGTCCCCGTCTCCTCGACCGACCTGCATGCCACGGTATGGGGCTCTGGCACTGTTAGGGCCTATGGTGGGAGAAGAGAAGAAGAGGTGATAGATTTTTTTTAAAAAAAGGGTAAATTTGATATGTTTGCTTGTGACTATAACAAATGGTGAAATGATGTGGTAAGGACGAATGGTGTGTGGTGAAATGGGTATGTGCTGGAGTATAGAATGTAAATGAAAAGGGGAAGAGAAGGATTTGCGATCCGATGACTGATTTGTGGCATAGATCTATTGTGGATTTTGTTAGTGTGAGTACTATAATATTAATATTAAAATTAATTCTGAGAAGGTTAAGGTATGTGTGGTTGTAGCATATGGTCCATCTGAGGGATAGGTTGAGGAGGTTGAGATTTTCTGAACCATCCGAATGATGTTTTGGACGGGGTGAGTGAGGCACTTCAGTTAAATGTGTGGCTACTTGAATGGGTTTAGAGAGGTGATCGAAAGAGGAATAGTATAACAGGTGCCTTTGAGGTTGAGGGAAAATGAGATTGGTATGAAGATGATTAATTTCTGTGAGGAGAGAGATACGTGTGCAAGTAATACATTCTTCAAGTGGAAATCTATCCATAAGTAATACGAGAGTTACTGTAGGTAGACATGATGTCGAGGTGAAAAGTATGATTTAGTTTGTGTTGGGAAAGAAGACACTGAAGTATGTGATGAATCTTAAATCTGTGAGAGAGTTTGGAATAGGAATATCAGATCGTTATGTTGCTTTATGTAAAATTAAATTAGTTGAAGCATAGATGGAGAAGACAGAAAAATGGAGAGAAGTAGGAAGAATTAGGAGTGAGAAGTTAAATTTAAAATTGTTATATGGAAGAGTATGTGAGAGAACTTGCAAATAAATCAGTTTAATGTAAACAATATGGAACTGAGCAAATCTTGAGGAATATGAAGGACGTGTTTTTTAAATGTGCAAGAGAAGTATGTAGGTTTTCAAAAGTAGGAAGTTAGAATGTTAGTGGAATGAAGAGGTGATACAAGTGGTAAAACGTAAAAGAGATGGGTGGTTGAATACACTAAAAGTCAAAAATGGCGTTTCAAGAAAGGTATATTGGAATATATTGGGAGAAATAAAGGAAGGCTAAAAGTTATGTACATATAGGAGAAAAAAATTAGGTAAATAAACAGTTTGAAAGATGAATGAATTGAGACCTACAATGTTATAGGAAACTCTTCTGGAAGAAAGTACGAAAGGTTAAGAAAGAGAGTAAGGGGAATCTTAGTAGAATAATAAATAGGGATGGTGCTTTCGTTAATGAAGAGATGGACGTGAGGAGAGTATTGAGGGAAAACTTCAAAAATCTACATACCATAACATATCATGAAGAGGTGATAGACAATTTGTGTTGGTTTAATGCAGGATTGTTTGGTATAAACCATTTAAGCCAATATGTTTATTTTCTTTGAACTAAAAAAACACTGGTTTTCTGGCTTTTATGGTTTTTGTTTTTTTCTTTTAAAAAAGTTATAAAAAAAAAAAGTGTTCTAAATGAAAGCATATAACTAATACATCCTACTTATATATTTATATAGTAGGGTTGGCCGACACACCAGGTGCAGTGCGGTGCGGTGCGGTGCGGTGCGTGGTGAGCACATTATGATGCGGTGCAGTGCGGTGCGCCACACAAATCCAGTGTACCGGTGAAGTGCAATTTTCAAAATATAGAGGTGCGGTGCTGTGGCGTGGTCTGTGGAGCGCATCTGAAACATACGAGGTGCGGCGCGGTGCGGTGAAACAAAAATGACTTTTGATGTGGTGCGGTTCGGTGAGCGGTGCTCGGCCAACCCAATTATAAAGTAAATAAATGGTAGGAAGACATTAGCAAAAATTATAACATCAAAATCGAATAACATAATAAAAATAATAAACTTTAATTATTTTTTCATGAGTTAGAAAATTATATTAATGTTAAAGTAATAAATATTTTTAAGGATCTAGTTCCAAAGATGATACGTATTGGGAGGAAGGAATTCTTCAACATAGTTTATCTTCCCAATACTTTTTATATTACAAATTACAGGACCATATTAATTATCATTTATGATTTTTTCATAATTTGAAATTGCGCTATTTATAAAGAACATTGTGTAATACTACGGAAGATTTTTTTACCTTATATATTAATATTTATATATATATAATATATTAATATATATATTATATCTTACTATATTATTATATATATATTAGTATAGTTCAGTGCGCTAGGGTGGTTGTAATGTATCAGTGCTCCTCATGTGGGCGGTTCACTCTCCGTCGAGGCTCGATCCTTATAGCTCCTCTTATTATATCTATCTCTCATAATGCTTATCTTATCTATTAATATTTATATTTTTGGTTTGTATCCTTGTTTCTTAGCTCCAATTACTAAACTCTTCATTTAACACATCCACTATTTTCACAATCTTTACCCTCCATGAATGTACATGCTTACCAAAGATTTAGATATACCACTTTATCTCTAACTCTCAAGCCTCACCTCGGCAGGTGAAACCCTGGTAATTTTTATGTGGACCTCATAGCATATGGTTATGGGTGAAAATAATGGATGCTCGCATTCATTGTCTAAACATAGTCGGGTTTTTTATGTTGGGTGAACCCATTACATGATGTAAACAAAGTTTACCCCTACAGTATAAGGCTAAAGGAATTACATATGATAATTCCCCACATTTTACCCTGCCCGGAACTTCCCGCCTACACTCGGCCAGGAAGACGGGTATTTTTATCGGACTGCATATGCATTATGTATGTTGTAAGATTAACCAAAAACTCTATAAGTCTTTGCTAAAATAAACTTATTCCCGAGTAAATATTACTAATATATTGTTTTGTGTCAGCGATTCCTTTTGTAAAACTAACAATTATTTTATTATATATATTATTGTTATAATATTATTATATATTATATTATTATTATATTATTATTTTATTATTATTTTGATTATATTTTTTATATATTAGTAGTAGTAGTAGTAGTAGTGTAGTAGTAGTAGTAGTAGAGTAGTGTAGTATTGGGCCCACTTCCGCGATGCCACCCTTTTCGCTATGAGGAATTGAGTATATAGGTCTGAAACTGGGAATAACAAGCTATGTATGTGTTAAGGCGAAACAGGGTAAATTTCCAAGTCGGTGGATGTTATTGAGGTGGGGTCGCGCCCCGGAGCGTAAGCGCTACGCCTCAATTATACCCTTTTGGATTCCAAACCCGCGATTGAGTAGCTAACGAGGGGGGCTGCGCACGTGGACGTAATCTCGTCGTAGACGAGATTACGTCAGCGCGCGAGAGCGCATACACATACATATATCACAATTATTATTTATTATTATTATATTATTAATTTTATACTTATTAATTGATTTTATTATCTATTATATCTATATTTACTTTTTTATTATTATATATCTATTATTATTATTATTATTTTATTATTATTCGAAGAAATTGTGATCAACGAAAGTGGATCACAATTCGAGGTGTGTTGGTGCTCCAGACTTCCGCTCCAACTCCGCTCCGACTCCGGCTCTCCGGCTCCGGTTCAGAGTTCGGTTTGGTTCAGACATCGGTTAGTGTTGATCTGTCTGTCTTATTATTATTACTTATATTATTTGAGTTCGTCGCTTTCTCCTTAATATTATTATATGGGCTATTCAGTTATTAGCTTTATTATTACTTATTATTATTATTATTTATTACTATATTATGTAGTAGTTGTGTTGTGTTATGTTATTGTCCAAATGCGCGGTTTCTTCATCGCATACCCGGTCTCCGCAGTTCGATATATAGTCCTACATGGGTTTAGGGTTATCATAATTCTGGTTGAAAATTTGGGGGGTGTTAGATGGTATGAGGTAACCTCGGTCGTAGACGAGGTTACGTCCCGTGGGTCCCCCCGAGGGCGGACCCACACCCTTAATCGAGGTTCGTAATTGCGAAATTTGGTGAGAAGGAATTCCGAGATTGAATTTCTCTAGAACCAATTGGTTGTGAATCTGAGGAGTTGGCTTCGCGTCCGCGGTGCTGGAGCCACTGCGGTGCGGTGTTAATAACATTCGTAAACAACAATGTTGGTGGTCTCCCTTTTGCAAGGGTTATCAAGGTTCGTAGCAGTCCGAAATGAATGGTTATAGTCCATATAGGTGTCAGGGCCCACCTGCATGAGGGAGTCTGGAAGAAAAAAAAAGAGCACATGAGTGCAAAACAGAGTTCGAAGGGACGGAAGACGAACGGATGAAAGGAAGAATAAAGCAGTGAAAGAATGAAGATGAGTCTAACTCAGAGTAGTAGGGATTGCCAGCTGCAAACCAGGTGGCTGGTCCGTTGCGGGTGGCCATTGATTCTTAAATATGTTAGTGGTAAATGAGTACAACATAACTGGTGTCTTTATATATGTTATTGGGTCTGTAAGTTTCGAAAATTATGGAATGGTTTCAGAACCATAGAGAAAAAATAAAAATAAAAAAAAATAAATAAATACTAAAAAATAATAAATAAATTATTTATATCTTTTTATTATGTTTATAACTTCACAAATTTTACGTTTTTACCATACTTAAGCAGTAAATCAGCTAAATCAGTTAACCCACAGCACCTTCGCCTCTCAGCCAGTATAATCAATTCCCCTATTGATCTAACCATCAATAGATTTTTCATCCAATGAGTTAAGTCAAATTTTTTTAACTAAATTTGCGTCATGTGTTTATCATACCTGCATCACTTCACTATGGGAATCAAACCACCCAACTGCTCTACTAGTTTCTCTGAAAATCTAAGCGTCCTATTGATTCTAATTGCATCTAATGATCTATTGATTCTGATCACATTTCACCTTCCATGTAATATTGATCTATTGATTAAGGTCATTCTTTTTTAACAAATTGGTCAATGTTTT